>CAUYSK010063253.1:0-25671 GCA_963575035.1 Avahi laniger | reverse complement strand
TCCTTCTGATCCTTAAGTCTTTTTTTTTTTGAGACAGAGTCTCACTCTTTTGCCCGGGCTAGAGTGAGTGCCGTGGCGTCAGCCTAGCTCACAGCAACCTCAAACTCCTGGGCTCAAGTGATCCTCCTGCCTCAGCCTCCCAAGTAGCTGGGACTACAGACATGCGCCACCATGCCCGGCTAATTTTTTCTATATATTTTTAGTTGTCCGATTAATTTCTTTCTATTTTTAGTAGAGACGGGGTCTCACTCTTGCTCAGGCTGGTTTTGAACTCCTGAGCTCAAACAATCTGCCCGCCTCGGCCTCCCAGAGTGCTAGGATTACAGGCGTGAGCCACCGCGCCCGGCCTATCATACTTATTTTTAAAAAAGAAAAAAGACTTTCCAGAGGTTTGAATAAGGAGGTAAACTCTACCATAGCCCTTTCCATATGAAATGTAGATATAAATGATTCAGTTCCATAAATGCCATACACTGTTGCTAGAATTCTTGGTTCATCCTTGGTCATCACACACATCTTCACTGCACTCCTGAGGAGTCTATCCAACCCCTAATGTCTCATATTGTGATTCAGACTCTGTCCAAAGTGTGCCAATGCAATGTAGTTACTCCACCAAGGAGGCAAGTGAAATAAATGCTTGGGAAATTGTTGACTTGACTATTTATAATCATGTAGAATGAGCAAACATCTAATTAACCGAAGTCCTTATTTTTCAACCCATTGTCTTAGCATTATGAAAAACTGAATTAATGTGTGAAAGAGTTTCCTTTTTTATATTGTTGTTATGGTTGCTGCTGTCATTACTTCCTTTCCTATTTTGGATATAAGTGTTCCCCTTTGGGGTCCCTATAATGCTACTTCTGAGTGTATTCTTCTCAAAACACTAGTACAGATTACTAGCAGACATTGAATGACTGCTGTGGTATTCCATAGATACATTTTCCCATAAGATGTCAAACAGCATAGTGAAAGATAAGGAAGAATAGTTTCAGAGCAGTTATGCTACAGGCATTAACTTTGGTGTATTAAGAGTTCTACCCTAGAATTTGAACTAAAAAATATATTTTGATTGTGTTATTATAGGAAGAAACTAATGGATACCTGTAAAGACCATATTTCCTCATCAATCCACAAGAAATTTTTCTTACAATAACAAAGGACTAATTGGCTTAATATGCATGAAGGGAAGATAGGAGGGAAAGTATAGTGAATTAAATGTTTATCATGTGAGACTTGGTAATTTCCTTTCAATCGTCTTTGAAATAAGATAATTTTTTTTCTTTTATGAATGAGACCCCAAGTCTTTATTCATTTTCTAGACAACTATCTTCTTGAATCTCAGATTTCTGTCATCAGTGACCTCTGTTTTTCAGAGAGATATTATATCACCATAAGACAGAATAGATATTTAATTTCTGGACCACCTAACTTTTTCATGTGTGCAGAATACATTTAATACAGTATGTGGTACAGTAAATGATAATGAAAAAAGGGAATTCAGATCAAAATAAATTCTGTGAGAGGTTTCATATGAAAGAAAGGTTAATGGATTTCAGGAAAGAAATGGACTACAGTGTTGTCATTCAGTTCTAGTGAGGTTTGATTCCCTCTATAGGATTGATTAATGATTGTTCGTACTCGCCCTTTCTTTTCATAATAAATGGAAACACAGGAGACATTTCCCATTAGCCGAGAAATAGCAAGTTGGCCAATGACTTGTACATGCTTGGCCTGTCCCTCTATAACTTATTTTAAAACAAAATTAAAGTGATCTGAAAGTTTTGTTCTGAAGAAGCAAGTTTGATTAGGAATTCATCTGTTGGCTCGAATAATAACTATGTACAGTACATGCATAAGGCCTTTTTTAGATTAACTTTGGAATTACAAAAATGATTTTATAAGTGATATGAATGGTACAAAGTGTTTTATGGAAAACCTTAGGGTGACAAGTTTTTCCTAAAGAACATTTAACACATTAGTACTTGGTATCACATTATGCAATAACCATTGAATAAAGCAGTCTCTGAGCAGTCCAAGTGTTACCTAAAATAATGAGTAACTGTAAAAAAGAAATAGTTTTACAAAAGGATTAAAAGATGACAAACCAGTCCATGCAAACCAAATCAGTACAAGAATTTAAAGGGACTCCTTCTAAGCAAAAGAAAGTTCTACTTTGGAATTATAGGCAGGATAGTCCCCTACTTAATAAATCTTCAATGCAGCATTATGTTTCTCTCCTTTTCTGTACTTTTTGGAGCACATATGACTTTCTACTGCCCTATCCTCCTCACTTACAATGGAAGGGACCTGACTTTTTTATGGTTATGTCCTCCACTGTCCCTTGTATATAGGAGGGGCTAGACAAATGGTTGTTGAACAGATAAATAACTTGGATGACCACAGATGCATTCACAAAATCTCAGAATGATAGGAAGTAGCCTCTGAAACAAGAGACAGTTTTAAGATGAATTAAAGGAAACACTATTGCAAGGTTATTAATATAAATTGTTATATTTTGGGAAATGGTAAAGTCTAAAAAGATTGAAAAACCATTAAGTTTTTCATTCAGTAGTTCTTAATTGAGCTCCTGCAGTGTACTACTCTACTAGGAGCAGTGCCTATAAAGACAGATAAGACATGGTCTCTTTCCTAAAGGAGCATGAATGTGCTAATCTCATGCAAGGCATACTTTTTAAAATTGGTTTTAAATCTACAAAGGGTTATTATGAGAAGCTAGAAATATTTGTGATTATAGTGTTAATCTTAAAAGAATGTTTTACGGAGAGGAACTGTCTATCCAAAACCCCTCCTACAGTGCTGTGTCAGACTAATAGATTCAGAGGATTGATGATTATACTTAACCACATTTCAAATGCCTCCCCTCCCTGAGTATCTTATGTACTTACCGTGATAACGCAACTTAAAAAGAGTTAACATGGATTCCATTAACATGGAACCAGGCGTTGTCTCAACCTCAATAGCTATCAAAATAGCTGACATGACCAGCTGAATTTCTACACACAAATGAATCGTACATTCATATTTACAGCCTCAGGTTGTCTATATATAAATGCATAATACTATATATAATCCTTAATTTTTGGAATATGTATGTGACCATTAAAAATTGAGTTATAATAGATCAGTGCCAGTGTGTGGTTTAACATTTTAGTCTCTACTTACATGTGACTTTTTGCACTTGGACTTTTGGGGAGAAGGAATCTACTCAGAATATTTAATTGAGGGTATCTGCTCAAAGGGTTTATTTTCATTCGTGAGAAGACATGGGTAACTCACAAGGCAAACTCCCACATTATCTTTTCCTTTCATCACTAGTGAATATTTCATCCATTAGGCTACTCAAGATTTTGAAGATTATTTCCAATGTTCTTCAAAACAGGCTTCAAGTTACTTTCTCCTGTTCCCCTTAGCCTCTTCACAATTGATGAAATTTCAAATCGGGATGAGTTTAAAATTCTCTTCCGCTAACATATATACATTTAGCAAGAACTTGGGAAGTAGTAGAATAATGCAAATTGGTTTTCAGGCAAAAATTCTTCTAACAAAAATCCCTGAGATGCATCTTATAACGTTGCCATTTGCCTCCAAATTAGTAATGCAATGATGCTGTCAAGAGAGTTAGTTGTCACTGATAATAATAACAAACAATAACAATACCATTTACATAACTCCTTTCGTCTTGGATGTTCATCCTATAAAAGAATCATTTCTGATGTGTAACCATCTCTGGGGAAAACTTAGAAGCTATTTAACAGCTGGTCATCAGTTAGAGACAGGAAGTGAAGAATGTTTCCCAGCAGAAACTGCAGGGTATACAATGTAATTACCTAATTTAAAATTAGTTTAGGACACTGGAGCTAATTAATGTCCATATCGTTGAAAAAGTGACATGGGATAATTAGTGAGTACAAAGTAGTCAGGACTTCAATTGTACATTTTAGCTAAAAGACAAAACTTGTAATAACAGTGTCTTCTTGAGTGCTCATTCAGTGCTGCCTAAACTCTGAGTCACTGTTTGAAGCAATCAAGAGACGTAATAATTTCTTAGCTGGGTATATAATGTACACACACAGAGGAATATAAAAGTCTGTAAATTTGTTGAGTGAATTCGTAAATTCAGTAATGTCTCCTAACACCAAATGCCAACTGTTAATTTTATGATGCAGCTTCCCAGCTTCTTGATTCAACAGTGCAGGTGTACCCCATTACGTGGGGATTCACCAACTAGACATTTACCATAACAGAAAAGTAGGGAATAAATTCAATATATGCTTCCAGAAACCTCACACGAACAGAAATTTTCCAGCAGACAAACAGCTTCCAGGAGCATATACAAAACGAGTTCTCCAGTTGTCTGTACCTTGCCACAAAAACAGCAGGATGTGACCAGCTGCTACTCATATCTCCCACAGCCCCATCTTGAATGTGCCATCAAATCTAGGCTGTGGCAGTGGGGGATGAGAAGTTGCCTGCATGAAGCAGACATTTGAAACTAAAGCAAGGTGGAAAGAGCAGGGCTTCCTGCATCCCATGCCTGAATTGAGCCATGGCTTCAGGCAGGTGGCAGATGTTCTGAGTTAGTGGAGTAACTGTACCCCTCTTGCGCTATAATCACCTTTAGGCAGGAACTGTAAAAAAAAAAAAAAGTCAGGGACACATTTCTTACTTTATTGTAAAGGTCAATGGAAACTGATAATTTATTTTTACAGAAATTTGCTTTCCAAGCTATTTCTCTGGGTGATTATTAGTTAAATCAAGTAATGCCCAAATATGACGTAATCTGCTACTAATTAAATGGTTAAGTATTGGAAAGGCAACAATAATTTTTAAAAACCATTTAATAACATGGTTCAGGGGTGAAATAAACACCCCATGGATAGTTCAGCTAGAGAATAACTATTTTATTCACTTGGTATGTAGTTCTAATGCCCTATGTCCAGGGATATTTTGAAGCTAATATTGAAGTATAAGGTTATTCCTTTCTTACCAACCCCTATTCAATCAGATTAATCAGTAATCAGTCAGTACTTAGGGTAGGGAGTAGAGTAAGGCTAATTTCCTAGACTGAATGAATATTGCTAATTATATATCCAAATCAAACAATGTTGAAGAGTGAAGTAAAGGATCAAGTATAGGAAAGCTTATCTGACATCTTTAGTCATGAGGACTCATCATATAAATGACTTTCCATATAAGTGATGTTTATTTATTTGCCTGACTTTTAAAATTTAAACTGTTTAAGAAAAATTTTCTAAAATGAATAAAACATTCTTTTAACTCCCTAAAGAAAATGCCCATTATATAATTCAATAGGACTATTATTTCTGATAATTTCTGATTATTATAAATAATGGTCATTTTTTGTTGAACAGAGTGATGACCCCAAATGCTGCTGAGGTTGTAGGGTTGTTTGCCCAAAGGGTGAGCAAAGCCAGATTCTTTATGCTTTAGCCTATTTATGGTTATCCTGTCTCTCAGGATTGTCCACTCTCTGGTATCACTGAGGTCAATGTGCCTATAATGCATCCCTTTTTTTGACACATATCTAATTTACTATTTCTGTTGCATTTTGGTTAAGACATCAAGTAATTATGTCTGTAATTATTTGACACCAATAGATATGGAACATTGCGTCATGGGTTTGATGACAAATATTTTAGTTTCTTGTCAGCTCCTTGTGTTCTGATGGCTGAAAATTTCAGAAATTCAGTCTCGAAGCAAAAACAATTTATAGTTCATAATACTTCATTTTAAAAAGAGAATCAGGAAATAAACACAGTCATAGAGGCCATTATGGGTGGAGAGAATTTGCAGAGAGAAAAATGTTAATACCAAGCCTAAGATGGAAATTCAAAGTCTCAACCTTCGGTAGAATATTCTTATTGTGGTTCCATAGTTTCGTTCTAAATATCCTAAATGACATAAATACTAAGGTTGATGATGTAAATAATTACCTGCAAAAACAATCTTAATGATGTAATTCCAAGGTAGTCATTTCAAAATTTTAAAACTATAACTGGCTAAGCTTTCTTTGATATCTTCAGCCTTGATTTGCATCTTTGTACCACCAGTTTTATTAATTCTAGGTTAGATTCCTGAAGCCAATAGAATAAGTATAATGAATACTTCCAAATATCTAAAGTCAGACATCATGTCCAACATGAGTCTTTTTTTCCACCATGCAAGTCATCTGGGGTTGTCTCATCTTTTTCTAAAATGATATAATTTCAAGTCTTCCAATCATCTTTCTTTCTTCTCTGTCAAAATGTTGCATTTTCTCAATGGGCATTCAGAACTGAGTATAGATGCTTTCAACTTACCATGGGGTTATATCCTGATCAACCCATCGTAAGTTGAAAATGTAAGTCTGAACATGCATTTTTCAACTTATGATATTTTCAACTTACAATGGGTTTAATCCAGATGTAACCCCGTTGTAAGTCAAGGAGTGTACTGAATGTACCACTTCCATACCATTGTAAAATCGAAAAATTTAAGTTGAACCATAGTGAATTGGGGGTGATATGTACAGTAGCCCCCTCATCCATGATTTTGCTTTCTGTGGTTTCAGTGGCCTGTGGTACGGTGCAATAAGATATTTAGAGTGAGCAAACAAGAGAGAGCACATTCTTTTAAGTTTTATTACAGTATATTATAATTGTTCTATTTTATTATTAGTTATTATTGTTAATCTCTTACTGTGCCTAATTTATAAATTAAACTTTATCATAGTTTATATATAGGAAAAAATCATTGTGTGTACATATATGTATATATACATATATAGTCAGATAAATAGGATTCAGAATCATCTGCAATTTCAGACATCTACTGGGGATCTTCGAACATATCCTCTGTGGATAAGGGAGGACTATTGTCCAGTGGCCAGCTGTAATCTTGCCAATGTAGACTGAGATGAAGGTTATGTGCTGTTTCATCTAAACTGTAATGCTTTTCTGAGTACTTTTGCACTCATAGTGTGTTGTAGTCTGTTTTATCATCTTTTTGGAATTTTGGGTATTTTAAATTCAATATGCAAAAGGGTATTCCTGACACAATTATATATTTTTAAATGATAGTTCTCAAGTGTGCTGTATTTTATGAATGATAGGATGATTTGTTTTTCTAATGAGTCTCTTTTCCTCTTGTGTTTACTTAGGAATTTTTTGGCCACTTTGTCTAAAGTCCCTATGCTGTCATTTTAATATAATTATAATTTTATTTTTAGGATCTTTGAATGGATGCCAAAACACTCTAAAGGAAGTCCATTTTAGGCAAACTGGAATTGGATAATTGGATCATTAGTAAAAGTGACTTTAGCCAATGTATGTGTTCTACTGAAAAGTAAGAGTTCAATACCCTAGCTCAGGACCCCATTCTTCTTTTAATACAGTCTAAGATTACATTAGCTTAATTGGCAGCCCTATCATGCTCTTACAATATTTCCAGCTGGCTTTATCTTAGAGGATTTTTTTTTTAAATTCTATGTTAAACACACTGTTCTCTTAAACCACACTTCCTCTTTGTTATACTTGAGGAATTGTGATATGTCTGTAGCCAAGTTCTCATTAGATCTGGTTCATTGCCCAGGCCATCAATAATGTGTTGAGATTTTTTTCTTGATTTCAGATCCTATGAATTTGATCAGCACAGTGTCAATATACTCATCCTAATGATTAATCCATAACCAAACATTTATTGCCTACCTAATTTATGCCAAACACTGGAAGTGGTGAATATCAAATGTCTAGTCTCGTAGTGTTCATAGGCTAGTGAGGCCATCTCAAATACACAAAACAGAGTAGGACTAAGAACAGATTATTGTGGTGTTCCACTAGACATCTCTCTCTAAGTTGACATTTGCTCATTTAATTGACATCCTTTGGATATTGTTGTTCAGCCAGCTATGAATTGACTTCAGTGTCCTAACATGAATCCCACATTTTGGTTAATCATATTCACAAAGATAATGTGAGGACTTGTCATATTCCTTGGGAAAATCCCCACAGATCCAAATAGTTCTACATCATTCTCTGATCTAGTAAATAAATGTTGAGGGGGATGGGAGATGGAAACAATGACAAGGAGGGTTCAAGTCCTGAGCTTTTTGTTTTCAATTGAGAGCTAGCATGGGGTGGAGTGGCAGGGTGGGTAGTTTGGAAAAGATGAGTAGAATTTAAGAAGGAGATAAAGGAGGGAATAACAAAAGAAAGAACCACAGTTATATGAATAGCAGAATCCTTGGATGTAAATTCTTTTGGCCTCTGGAAAATGCTGCCAAATAAAAAACATTTTCCATGTGTTTGACCAGAAGACCCATCTGTAGGCCGCTTTTTATTTTAGTTATATTTTTTAAAACTATGGTTTGCTTTTCATAAAAGCTGTCCTTTTACATTTTCTGCACAATGCGGTGAATTGCAATGTTCATGTCAGATAGCATTAATCTGAGAAGAAAAGAGGACAGTGCAACTTCATGAAATGGAATTATTTTCTTCTGTGTGCTTTTCTATTCACTGGGATAAAAAAAGTATGCATCTCTTCAAGTGGAGTTAAGCATTTTGATTGAACTCTGTCTTTAAAAACAAAAACAAACAATTCAATGCAAATTTGAAAATACAACTAAGGTTGTCTTTGAAAACACTGTCCCAAGGTGTTCTTGACAAAGAGAAACCCAAAGAATTTACAAATAAAAATTGCATATTTAATGCTGCTTTAATGAGTCTCAGAACATTTAAAATCTGTAGTGTGATACAGCACTGAAATATGAGCAGGATGCATGGATTCCAGTCCTGGTTCCTCTATGAGTTTTCTGTACATTATGAGCAACTCACTTATCTTCCTTAAGTAAAGTCTCCCATCTAACAAATTAGAGGGTTAGACATCATTTGAAAGGTACTTTTCACCTTTGATTCTATTCCTTACACAGCAAGCACAATGTCAGGAAAGCTCACAATAAAGCTTTCCTCTAGTATTCTTGCAATGGGGTATCATAAAGTTTAATTCATCCTACAACAAGGACTTTTTAAAAAGTCCTGTAACTAAACCTTCTTGAATGGTACTCAAGACTGGCCTTCCACTGAATTTCAAATACATTGAGACTCTGGTACTTAGTTATATTTTTTTTCTATTCATTGGGATAGAAGATTCATTTTTTTCTATTTATTGGCTCTCTGAAATTTCAAGCCTGGCTCTTGAGACTATGGAGGAACCTGGCCGGCCCCTCCCTGCCCTGAGACAGTTTCCTCATTTGCAGTGGGAAGAAAAACACAGTACCTTTCCTATGCAGGCTACCATCAAAGTCCTTTTCTGTATTGGCTGAGAAGCAAGTCCTTTTCTGTATTGGCTGAACAGCAAGAACTGTTAAGCCTGAATTAAAGGCCTTATCAAAGAAGGTTCAGACTGGTTTAACTTTGAGTCGTTCACTTTTGGTGGCTGCTGGAAATAAGGCTGAAGTTAAGCTCTTGATAAGGCTGCAAAGGGAAGGAACAAGGAGGCAGCAATGGGTCTTGGGAAGGGTAGTATCTTGGAAGCCAGGTCATCCAAGCTTTAGTCTTAGCTCTGTAAAAATTCTAAAAATTGGACAAGAGCTTTTCACAACTGTGTGTTTCTGTTTCCTTATCTGTTAATTGAGGGGGAAGTTTAGGAGAGGAGTCTCATATTCGGATACTTTCAGGGGCAAAGTACTAGGTGTAAGGACAACAAGAGAAATGGTGGATATCTAGCTAAACAGGAGAATATATGCTCTTCCCAAAGTTAGTCTATTAATAATGAAAAATTACTTTAGAATTCTGTGATAGTCTCCAATACAAACATATCTGCTCTCAGGGTTCTCCAGAGAAACAGAACCAATAGGATGTTTGTTAGTTTCTTTAAAGGGATAGGCTTATGTCATTGGGGGGCCTGTTAAATCTAAAATCTGTAGGGCAGGCCAGCAGTCTGTAGGCTAGAACAAGAGTTTATGTTATAGTCTTGAGTATGAAATCCATAGGGCAGGTCATAGGTCAGAAACTCAGGCAGGATTTTTATGTTACAGTCTTGAGGTAGAATTCCTTCTTCTCTGAGAACTCCAAGGCTTTCAACTGTTTGGATGAGGCCTACCCACATTATTGAAGGTAATCCCCTTTACTTAGGATCAACCAAATATAGAAATTTACCACATCTACAAAATACCTTCACAGCAACATCTAGACTAGTGTTTGACCAAATAACTGGACACCACAGCCTAGCCAGGTTGACACATGAAATTAACTATCACATGTTTCCATATAGATCCCCAGACTAAATTATTTCTAAGTGCCTTTTGAGCTCTGATCTCTTATTATTTGATAGTTCCTTTAAAACTCAAACCAAAAGTCCAAGTCTTTCCTCAGTTAACACACAATAAAGGCTTTTCTAGAAAGAAATGTTGGTGTTCTTGTATTAAAGTAAGAGGAAACAAGATTGGGCTTACTCCTATTACTGTGTAGGCCCATGGCCCTCGTAATGCTTTGTTTGGACCTTGCCCCCCAAATCACCTTAAACTTTTAACATCTCTGAATCCTAACACAGCAATTGCTCATATTTTGTGGCTCTTTTTCTCATCAACTAGAAGGTGGGGTGTATTAAAACAGACTTGTTAACAGTCTGATTCAACTTCCCTAGCATTAAAAAGTAATTTTTAATAGGCATTGGATATGAAGAGAGTCAGGGCAGTGGTGTTTCTTAGAAGTAAGAACTTGTGTCTGTTGAAAATCTACATACTTTGGACAAGATTTTTTCCCCTCTGGGTGGCATACTGTGTTAATAGTACATTTCGTTTCTCAGAGGTTATGCATATCTGTTTTAAAAACAAATATGCCAAAGAAAAACAAAAATAAAACCAAAATTATTGACTGTACTTACCCTTATATATCTGCATGCTTGACTCTTCATTTCCATCATGGAGTGAGGCAAAAGTTCTAAATAAACCCGCCTCCCATCAGTGACATTTGGCAAACCTGAGATTATTGCATTCTAGTCTCAGCTCACTCACTGATTTTTCGTATAAATGTTGACATGGTATTTTACAGCCCAAATCCACACATCTCTCCTGAAATAAAAAAGAATATAAAATAATTAAATGTCAGGATTAAGCATGCAGATTTTAGAAATTTGAGGATGAACATAATAATTATGCAGTTTTCAGAAATGGACATGAATACCAATGTGAAAAGACAAGCTATAAAAGATAAAAATTATTTTATTTAAAACATGAGTAGAAACATTGACTTTAAGAATCCTTTCTAACACATAAACTGCTTTTGAGGCTACCTTCAATGTAAATTGGCCTTCTGTTATAGAGAACTAGACTGAAAAATCACTCAAATTAAAACAGATATCAAAATTTTCCAAGAAGCAGTTGGTTTGCCAAAAAAAATCAATCTCTAAAATTTCAAGGAGGAAAAAATGTACCTCTTATGAAGTGATTCCAGTAACTTTTAACATTTCTATTCAGACTAGAGAGGATATAGTCTTAGGTACTATCTGGTATGACTGTATGGCAGATTCCAGGTGGCATATATCTTTAACAGGCCTTAAGGTATAGTCACAATGCCTCAAAGGAGGTCCAGGAAAAACAGCCTATGCAAGAAGAACATAGTTTTGCATAATTGATCAAGTTACCTTTGTCATCATATTCTATTTCTTAAGCCCTACATCATTTGCAGTTTCAGATCCCCTGTTCTCTTCCTGTATTTTAGTTACTCAGACTCTTTTATTCACCTACTAAATCATCTTTAAATTCTGTTAATGTCTCTCAGTTAGTTTTCCTACTATGGATGCTTGATACTAACTCAGTACAATCTTGGTTTCTACCTGGCCCCAAACCCTAGGCGATTCCAGAGAAAGCATTATGAAAGATATGAAAGAGAGTCTTCTGTTAGATTAGTTAATACCTATGCAGTTCATATGACATTAACTTTTTTCCTTCCAATTTCATGAGTGGCATTTTTTTTCTTATCAAAAAAATATGGTTGACACAAATCATAGAAATAATATTTACATCCATTTGATAGAGTTTCTCTGAGGAAAATATTATATTAAAGTTTTTCCAAGTAGCTTATTTCTCCTTGAGAAATTCAATAAATGAAATAACCATTTAGAAACTACCCTCTTATTGGTCATGACGCTCCTTCTTCATTGAACATTACATAAGTCAAGATAAAAACTTGGAAGAAATATTTAAGTATTTTAATCTGATTTCACTTTAATTAATACTAAGTGAGACAAAAAAACACAGTAATAATTGACAACTAGATATTTTAATTACTGGGACCTTAAAGTGCCTAGAGACAGAAGAAAATAAATTAGGAACCACAGATAATTTTATGCTATACAGGACTATCCAAGTTTCTTTCATTCTTAGAGTGAGCATATAATTTATCCTCCAAACCAAGACACTTTTGAGAGTGAGGAGCACTATTAAAAATTACACCACGATAAAATGAGTTACCCAGAAACTTCCCCAACAAACACAGGCATGAGGGTATAGAATTCATAGAATTTTTTTTTTACCATATGCCCCCTCCCCCCAAAAAAAGAAGTAGAGGGAGGTAGGATCTAGATGCTTCTGACACTATAATGAAGTGACATCTTAATAGCTGGATGAAGTATTCAAATATCAGTATTGGATTATAACTATATTGAAGAAATACATCCCTAAACTTCTAGAAGAATGCTTAGCAATTTAAATTAGTAGGTAGTTAGGAAGCTCACATATATTTTTAACTTGGAAACAATATATATGTTTTTACAGAAAGAATATACAAACTAAAAATGGTATTTCTCTACAACTGGATATAACCTAAGGATGAGCATTAATAAGTTCCTGGTATAATATGGTTTCTTTCTTTTTTGGGGGAGAAGTTCTTTCTAGAGATAAGAGCATCTTGTTATTCTTCTAAACTGATTTTTCTTAATTTCTTCATAGACTAGGAGAAGAGAATTAGAGAAATTCTCTTAGAGAAATTACAGAAAACTCTTATGGTGGATTTTAGGATATGACTAATAATGGTTCAATATGAACTGGAATTATTTTATACTATACCTATAGAAATGAATTTTGCTTATATTCTAGGTCAAGAGAAATTATGACTTAATAAAGTAACTTTTAAGAAGAGCCTAGCTGGAATAGAAATCTGTACCCTCTAAAATACTTTGAAATACTCTGCTTCACTATAAAAGACATTTAACTCTATAATGAAAATCACAAAGGAAAAGAACATCTGATTTAATCAGAATTGTTTCAACTAAAATAGATACTGAGACACTAAGCCAGAAAATCTAGAGTATGTCTGTTGACTCAAGATCCTAATTTACATCCAAATTGACTTTTTTAGTTCCAAATGTGCCCCATCATGATGCTTCACTGAAATGTTTCTTAGACCCATTGTGCAGATGGCTGGACCTAAAGCATTGCTAGAGGTAAAGGTAGTTAGATAGTCATGCCAAATCACTATGTGGCGCTGGCATGAAAAGACTGGTTTAAATCAAAGAAAAAAAATGAGATTATTCTCTTAGACAGACAAGAGGAGGTGATCAAGACAAATAACTACATAACAGAAGCTGGTGATACTAGCTGGTATGGCAAGGGCTGCAATCTGAGACTCCATGATCTAAAGAACATACTTAAGTTTTGTGAATAAGAATTGTCGGTTGTTAGCATCTTTACAGTATAGAGAGAGGTACTTGGAAGTTAGGAGAGAATACTCCTTTCGATGAATGGGAAGGTAGGAATAAATTAATGAAACCAAGCTAATTGCTGAAATGACAAACGGAATGCAGAATGTGGATGACAAATAAGATGAATAGGATTGAAGACAAAATTGAAAACCAACAAAAAGAAGCCAAAAAATTACTTTAGGAAATCAATGAAAAAATGAAAAAGTCACTAGTGAGCAAGACAACATAAGAAAGGATATAATTGAACTTAAAGAAATAAAAGAGTCATTCAGGGAATTTCAAAATGTTGAAAGCTTTAATGACAGGCTAAACCAAGGAGAAGAAAGAATCTCAGAACTTGAGGACAAGGCTCTTGAGATAACCCAGTCATTCAGAGAGGCAGAGAAGAGTATAAAAAAAGTCCAAGCAATCACTGAGAGAGATATGGGACTATACGAAGTGAACTACTATTCAAATTATAGGTATCGCTGAGGGAGAAGAAGAAAGAGCTAAATGCATAAAACCTATTTGAGGAAATTATCGAGGAAAACTTCCCTGATATTGCCAGAAATTCAGACATACAGGTTCAAGATGGATATCAAACACTGGGAAGATTCATAACAAATAGGTTATCTCAAAGATACAGTAACTTCCTGACCAAAGTCAAAATGAAGGAGAAAATTCTGCAAGCAGTAAGATGGAAGCATCAAATAACCTACAAAGGAAAATCCATCAAACTAACTGCAGAATTCTCAGCAGAAACCTTACAAACCAGAAGGGATTGGGGCCCCATCTTCAATTAACTTAAACAGAAGAGTGGCCAGACTAGAACTTTGTATTCTGCAAAACTAAGTTTCACAAATGATGGAGAAATTATTCTTTTCCAGACAAGCAAATACTGAGGGAATTTGCCATGACCAGACCTGCCCTGCATGAAATATTTAGAATAATACTATACAAAAATTAGCAAAACAGATACTCACCAGTGTAAATTCACCTATAAACCCCTCCAAACTGACAATTCTTATAAACAATAGAAGAAGAGGTAAAAAAAATTAGCAATAAGGGACTATTCAACAGGATGAAAAGACCAACCTCCCACATATCAATGCTATCAGTTAATGTTAATGGACTGAATGGTCCCCTCAGAAGACATAGGTTGGCTGAATGGATGAAAAAACAAAACCCAATTATCTTCTGTCTCCACTAAACACATCTAAACCACAAGGATGAACACAGACTCAACAGGAAAGAATGGGAAAAAAATATTCCACACAAATGGAAATCAAAAGAGAGCCAGTATAGTCATTTTCATATCAGATAAAATTGACTTCAAGCCAACAAAAGTAAAGACAGACAAAGAGGGTCATTATATAGTGGTAAAGGGAGCAACTCAACAACAAGACATAACAATCCTAAATATATATGTGACAACCACAGAAGCTCCCAGATACATAAAACAAATTTTACTAGAGGTAAGCAAAGAAATAAATAGCACCATCGTAATTGTTGGGGACCTCAACACCCCACAGTCAGAGTTTGACAAATCAAAGCAGAAAATAAATAAGAAAACAATGGACTTAAACCAAATTCTAAATCACATGGGCCTAACATATTTACAGAACATTCTACCCAAACTATAGAATACACATTCTTCTGAGCAGCACACGGGATACTTTCCAGGATTGATCATATCTTAGGCCACAAAACAGGTCTCAACAAATTAAAAAAACTCAAAATCATACCTGTACCTTTTCAGACCACAGTGGAATAAGACTAGAAATCAATACAAGGGAAACACTCAAACCTACACAAAGTCATGGAAATTAAACAACCTGCTGTGAAACAATTATTGGGTCAAGAGTGAAATTAAGATGGAAATCAAAAATTTCTTTGAACTGAAGGACAAAGAGGACACAAGCTGTCAAAATCGAGAGGACACAGGAAAAACATTTTCAGAGGAAAATTCATAGTGTTAAATGCCTATATCAAAAAGATAGAAAGATCACAAATTAACAATCTAATGTCACACCTCAAGGAACTATAAAAGGAAGAACAAAGCCCAAAGCCAGCAGAAGAAAAGAAATAACAAATGACAGAGCAGAACTAAATGAATTAGAAAGCAAAAATCAATACAAAAGATTAACAAAACAAACAGATGATTCTTTGAAAAGATACACAAAATTGACAAACCTCTTGCTAGATTAACCATGAACAGAAGAGAAAGTACCCAAATAAGCTCAATCAGTAATGAAAAAAGTGACATTACAGCTGATACCAAAGAAGTACAAAATATTATCCATAAATATTACCTAAATCTCTACACGCATAAACTAGAGAACATAGAGGGAATGGACAAGTTCCTGGAAATGCTCAACCTCCCAAGACTCAACCAGGAAGAAAGAATTTCTGAACAGAGAAATAATAAATAGTGGGATGAAAACAGTACTTAAAAACCTCCCAAGGAAAAATAAAGCCTTGGACCATATGGATTCACAGCTGAATTCTGTCAGACCTACAAAGAAGTCCTGGTACCCATAACACAGAAATTATTCCATAATATTGAGAAGGAGGGAGTCCTCCCTAACTCATTCTCTGAAGACGGTATCACCTTGATACCAAAGCCAGGAAAGGACGCAACAAAAAAAGAAAACTACAGATCAAAGTCCCTTATGAAAGGAGATGCAAAAATCCTTAATAAAATATAATACTAGCAAACCAAATTCAACAGCACATCAGAAAAATAATCCACCAGGACTAAGTGGAATTTATCCCGGAGATACAAGGATGGTTCAACATATGTAAATCAATAAATGTGATTCACCACACAAAGGCAAAAACAAAGACCATATGATCATCTCAATAGATGCACAAAAAGCATTTGACAAAAGCCAGCACCCTTTCATGATAAAAACTCTCAACAATCTAGGTGCTGAAGGAACATATCTCAGAATTATAAAAGCCATATATGAAACACCCGCAGCCAACATCATACTAAATGGGGAAAAGTTGAAAGTATTCACATTAAGAACTGGAACAAGTCAAGGATACCCACTGTCACCACTTCTATTCAACATAATGCTGGAAGTCCTAGCCAGAGAAATCAGGCAGGAGAAGAGTATTAAGGATATCCAAATCAGGAGATAGGAGGTCAAACTATTGCAATTTGCTGATGATATGGTCTTGTGTTTAGAAAACCCCAAAGATTCCACCAAGAGTCTCCGGGAATCGATAAAAAAAATTGAGCAAAGTCTCAGGTTACAAAATGAATGTACACAAATCAGTAGCATTTCTCTATACTAATAACAGTCAAACCAAGAGTCAAATCAAAGACTCAATGCCATTCAAAATAGCTACAAAGAAAATAAAATACATAGAAATATACTTAACCAAGGAGGTAAAATATCTCTGCAAGGAGAACTATGAAACTCTGAGGAAAGAAATCACTGATGATATAAACAAATCGAAAAATATATCATGCTCATGGATCGGTAGAATCAGCATTGTTAAAATGTCCATACTACCCAAAGTGATTTACAGATTCAATGCAATTCAAATGAAAATACCAATGTCATATTTCACACATCTAGAAAAATAATTCTAAGGTATGTTTGGGACTAGAAATGAGCTGAAATACACAAAGCAATCTTAAGCAAAAGGAACAAATCAGGAGGCATCACATTACCAGACTTCAAAATATACTACAAAGCTATAGTAACCAAACAGCATGGTATTGGTATAAAAATAGAGACATAGGCCAATGGAAAAAACCAGAGAATCCAGATATAAAACCATCTACTTACAGCCAACTGATCTTTGACAAAGCAGACAACAATGTACACTGGGGAATAGAAGCCCTATTCAATAAATGGTGCTGGGAAAATTGGATAGCCACATGCAAAAAAATGAAACAGGACCCTACCTCTTATGACTCACAAAAATTAATTCAAGATGGATAAAGGACTTAGATCTAAGGCATGAAACCATAAGAATTCTAGAGGAAAATATAGAAAAAACTCTTCTAGATATCAGCCTAGGCAAAAATCTTATGACTAAGTCTCCAGTGGCAGTCATGGCCACAGCAAAAATAAATAAATGGGATTTGATTAAACTGAAAAGCTTCCACAAAGCTAAGGAAACAATCAACAGAGAAAATAGACAACCTACAGAATGGGAGAAAATATTCAGAAGCTATACATCTGGTAAAGGACTAATGACCAGAAATTACAAACAACTAAAGCAAATCAGCATGAAAACAACAAACAACTCTATTTAAAATTGGCAAAAGACACGAACAGAAGTTTCTCAAAAGAAGATAGACAAATGGACAATAAACATACAAACATCATTCAATGTCACTAATCATTAGGGAAATGCAAATTAAAACCACAATGAGATATCACCTTATACCGTTAGAATGACTTTTATTAAAGCGTCCAAAACCAATAGTTGCTGGCATGGATGCAGAGAGAAAGGAACACTTCTACGTTGTTGGTGGCACTGCATATTTGTACAACCTCTATGGAAAACAGTATGGAGATTCCTCAGAGAACTAAAAGTAGACCTACCATTAGATCCAGCAATCCCACTATTGGATATTTAACCAAAGAAAAAGAAGTCTTTTTATCAATAAGATACATGCACTTGAATGTTTATGGCAGCACAATTCACAATTGCAAAGATATGAAATCATCCCACGTGCCCATCAATTCATGAATAGGTGCATAAAATGTATATGTATACCACGGAGTACTACTCAGACATAACAAAAGATGATGTAATACCTTTTGCAACAATCTGCACCAAACTGAAGACAATTTTCCTAAGTGTAGTATCTCAGGAATAGAAAAACAAACACTACATGTACTCACTATTAAGTTGGAACTAACTGATGAGCACTCTTGTGCCCAGAGGGAAGTAAAACTCCTAGTGCAAATCAATTGGGAGCAGGGAGGGGAGGAGAAAATCCTAACTAATGTGTACTATGAACACTATTTGTGTGATGGGCACACCTATAGCCAGGACTCAAGTGTTAGAAAAGTGGTCCATGTAACTTAAAACATTTGTACCCCCTTAATATTTTGGAAAAAAAAAAAACTTGACAAGATAACAACCACGTAAGATAGGTTTTTTTTTTTTAATAGGTGAATTCTACCAAATGTTTAAGGAATAGGTAAGCCCTAGTTCATACAAAATCATTAGCATACAAAAATCAAAGCTCCTCAAACAATTTATGTGGTACTCTGTTGGTCTCAAAACTGAACATTATTACTCCACAACAGGAAAAGTTAGATTTATCTCATGCAAATTCAAGAATCCTAAATAAAAAAAGAAAAAAAGGAAACAAATTTAACAACGTGTAAAAAAAAACGTAACATTGTGTTCCACTACAGTGGAAGCTTAGAAAACAGGTAATTTTGCTTACCATTTCTATAATGCTAAAATATTAGAATCCATCTTTATGATTTCCCAGAGCTATTGGTGGAAACATACCTTGTATTTTAGTAGATGTTTTAAAATAGGTATAGCATTCCTTCTGGTAAGAAGAGATTTGTTATTGGGTCTGAACCTGCTTTTAGATGCATGTAAACATGTTTTGTAATTTAGATTTGCAAAATATTAAATAATTTGTAAAGTATGGCCCAAGGAGGACTCACGGTTTTAGCTTTATCATATAAAGAGCTTGGAAGTCGTCACTCCTGTCCTTACAATATGGGAAAGCTAAACAAAGACTTTTCTTGTACACATCATAGAATTGAAGTCGCAGGGAAAGTACACAACTCCCAAATTTGGAGGGACAGGTGAATTCAGAATGTCAGAACCAAGATCCGTTTACCTGGAATAGAAGCCACTGGAGCCATAAAATGGTACGTTTACTTTAATGATAATTTTGATGAATTGCTGGAAGCTGAGTGTGGACTAGCATGTACTACTGTATTTGTGCTGCTATAACAAAATACTCCAGACTAGGTAATTTATAAACAGTAAAAATTTATTTCTCACAGTTCTGGAGGCTGGGAAGTCCAAGATCAACGTAATGACAGGTTTGGTGTCTGATGAGCGCTGCTCTTTTCTTCCAAGATGGTGTCTTATTACTGCATCCTCCAGAGGGGATGAAGGCTGTGTCCTCACACGATTGGAGGGATGAAAGGTGTGAACTCACTCTCTCTCAAATCCTTTTATAAGACACTGATCTATTGATAATGGTGGAGCTCTGATGGCTTAATCAACTCCTTAATACTGTTGCATTGGGGATTAAGTTTCAACATGAATTTTGGAGGGGATAAAAACCTTCAAACCATAGCAGCCCACTTATAATAATGAATAGAATACCTAAGCAGAAGATCAATAAAGAATTACTTGAAAAACATTATAACCTAATTAGACCTAACGGAACACTCTATCCAACAACAGCAGAATAGACATTTTTATCAAGTGTACATGGAACATTCACCTGATTAAACTATATGCTAGGTCACAAAACAAGTCCTAAATTTTAAAAGATTGACATCTTACATGGTATCTTCTCTGAGTGTAATGGAATAAAAAATAAGGAAACTTGGAAAAATCATAAATATGTGAGAATTAACATACTTAAATATTCAATGGGTCAAATAAGAAATCACAAGGAAAGTTAGAAAATACCTTGATATGAATGAAAACAAAAACAGTATAGTAAAACTTATGACATGCAGCTAAAGCAGTGTTTAGAGGACAATTTATAGCTATAAATGACTACAAAAAGAAGTACTATTTTAAATAAATAACCTAACTATACAATTTAAGGAACTAGACAAAGAGCAAACTAATCCCAAAGGTAGCAGAGGAAAAGAAACAATAAATATTAAATGAAGATAAACAGAGAATATAAAACAATAAAAAAAATTTAAGTAAAGTTGGTTCTTTGAAAAGATAAACAAAATTGGCAAACCTTTAGTTACATTGACTAAGAAGAAAAGAGAAAAATTACTAAAAATAAGAAATAAAAGAAAGGATATTTCTACTGACTTTTAGGAATAAAAAGGTTCTATAGGAGAATATATGAACAATTGTATGCCAAAAAATTGGATAGCCTAGATGAAATGAACAAATTCCTAGAAACACACAACCTACTAAGACTAAATCAGAAAGAAATAGAAAATCTGAATAAGCCAACTGTAACAAGTAAGATGATTGGATTAATAATTCAAAACCTGCCAACAAAGAAAAGCCCAGGACCAGATGGCTTCACTGGTGAATTCTATCAGACATTTAAAGAATTATTCACACCAATGATTCTCAGATTCCTCCAAAATACTGAAGAGGAGAAAACATGTCCTAATTCATTCTATGAGGCCAGCATTATCCTGATACCAAAACCAAACAAAGACAGCACAAAAAAACTATAGACCCATATCCCATAAGAATATAGATGCAAAAATCCTCATCAAAATACTAGCACACCAAATTTAGCAGCATATAACATGGATTATACCAAAGAATCAAATGGGATTCATTCCAGGAATATAAGGGTGGTTAAACGTACAAAAAGCAGTAAATGTAATTCACCACATCAATAGAACGAAGAGGGAAAAAAACCACATGATCACCTCAACTAGTGTAAATGAATCATTTGACAAAATACAACACCCTTTCATTGTAAAAAAAAAAAATTAACAAAGAACAGAAGGGAACTTCTTCCATCTGATAAAGGCCATATATGACAATCTCTCAGATAACATACTTGATGATGAAAGACTAAAAACTTTTTTCCTAAGATAAAGAAGAAGAAAAGGATGCTTATTTTTACCATCTCAGTTCAATACAGTACTGGAAGTTCTAATCAGAGCAATTAGGTAAGAAATAAAAGCAAAAGTTATCTAAATTAAAAGGAAAAAGTAAAACTGTCTCCATTTGCAAATGGTGAAATATTATATTGAGAAAACTCAAAGAATCCACAAAATAACCTGTTAGAGCTAATAAGCAAATTCAGCAAAGTTGCAGGATACAAAACCAACATGCAAATATCACTTGTATTTCTATATATTAATATTGAACAACGTACAAAGGAAATTAAGAAAACAATATCATTTACCATATTACCAAAAAGAATAAAACACTTAAGGAATAAGCTTATCAAGTAAGCTTAAGACTTGTACACTGAAACCTACAAAAAATTACTGAAAAAAATTAACAAAGACCTAAATAAATGGAAAGACATTCCATATTCACGGACTGTAAGATTTAATATCATTAAGATGATAATTCTACCCAAAGTGATCCACAGATACAATGCAATTTTAATAAAATCTCAATGGCATTTTTTTTTGTGCAGAAATGAAAAAAAAATCTTAAAATTCATATGGAATTTCAAGGGATCCAGAATAGTCAAAACAATCTTGAAAAACAACAAAGTTGGAGGACTCACACTTTCTGATTTCAAAATTTATTACAAAGCTACAGTAATCAAAGCAGTGTGGTACTGTCTTAGGAATAGACATATATACCAATGGAACAGAATTGAGAGTCCAGAAAAAAACCCGTATACCTATGGCCAACTGATTTTCAACAAGGAATCCAAAACTATTTTCGATGAACGAAGGAACAGTCTTATTAACAAATGATGTTAGGAAAACTGGATACCCACATGTAAAATAATGAAGTTGGATGTTTACCTTGTAGCATATACAAAAATTACCTCAAAGATATCAATTTAAGAGCCAAAACTATAAAAAATTCTAAGAAGAAAACATAGGGGCAAATCTATGTGACCTTAGATTTGACAATCGATTCTTAAATATAACATTGAAAGTGCAGGCCAAAAAAGTAAAAATACATAAACTGAACTTCATCAAAACTAAAAACTGTTATGTCTGAAAGGACACTATCAAGAGAGTAAACAGATAATCCAGAGAATGGGAGAAAATATTTGCAAATCATATATCTAATAAGAATTTAATATCCAGAATATATAAAGAACTACTACATGTCAACAATAAAAAGACAAACAACCCAGTTAAGAAATGGACAAAATACTGAACAGACATTTATCGAAAGAAGACATATAAATGGCTGATAAGCACATGAAAAAATGCTCAACATCATTAGTCATTAGAGAAATGCAAATCAAAATCAAAATAAAATACTACTTCACGCATTCTACTAAGTGAAGTATCCCAAGAATGGAAAAACAAGCACCACATGTACTCACCATCAAATTGGTATTAACTGATCAACACATGAGTGCACATATAAGAATAACATCTATTGGATAGTGGGCAGGGGGAAGGGGGTGAGGAGGGAGAGGGGACGGGTATATGCATACACAAAGGGTGCAATGTGCACCACCCGAAGGATGGACATATTTGAAACTCGGACTTAGGGGGGGAGTGGGTGGCAAGGGCAACATACATAACCTAAACATCTGTACCTCCATAATATGCTGTAATAAAAATAAATAAATAAATAAGTAAAATATAATTCACGATCACTCAAAAAGAATTGTTATAAATGTAATAAACAAGTATAGGACCTGTATTCTGAAAAATACAAAATGTTGATGAAATAATGAAAGAAGACCCAAATAAATAGAGCGGTATATCGTGTTTATGGATTGGAAGACTCAACATAGCAAAAACATTAATTCTTCCCAACTTGATATACAGATTTAACTCAATTCCTATCAAAATTACAGAAATAATTTTTGTAGATGTATACAAGCTTATTTTAAATTTATATGGAAAGTCAAAAAATCTAGAATAGTTAAAAATAATTTTGAAGGAAGAAGAATATGAGAAGAATTACTGTATTCGATTTCAAGACATCATATTGCTACAGTAACCAAGACAGTGTGGCATTGGTGGAGGGACATATCTATACATAATACATATATTTATGTATATTATTTATCTCTGCATATATACATGCAATGGTGAAAGGATCTTATTTTTAGCAATGTTACTGGAGCAACTGGACATCCATAGGAAACAAACAAAGAACCTCAGACTAAACTTCATACCTTATTCAAAATTAACTTAAAACAGATCATAGATTTAAATATAAAATGTAAAACTATTGAAGTTTCAAAGAAAACAAAACAGAAGATCTTTGGGTTTTAGGGTCTGATGAAGAGTACTTAGATATGCCACCAAAAGTATAATCCATAAAAGAAAATAAAATCACTGAATCTGAGTTCATGAAAATTTAAAACATTTGCAGTGTAAAGGCTCTGTTATAATGATGACAACCACACTGAAAAATAGGAGAAAATATTTTCAAATTGCATATCTAATAAAAAAAAACCCTCATATCTGGAACATACAGAGAACTCTCGGAGCTCAACAAATTAAAGAAATTAGAAAATGGACAAAGGAATTACATAGATGTTTCACCAGTGAGAATATATAAATGACAAGCAAGTAGATGGAAAGATTTTCAACATCTTTGGCCTTCAGAGGAATTCAAATTAAGACCATAATGAGATACCACTATCCACCTATTAGTACAGACAAATTAAAAAAAAAATGACTGTACCAATTGCTGGTGAGGATATAGAGAAACTGGATCACTCCTATTATTTCTAGTGGAAATGTGAAATGTTAAAGCCACTTTGGAAAATAGTTTGACAATTTCTTTAAATAAATAACCAAAGAACTACCATACAGCAATTACACCCATGACATTTACCACAGATAAATGAAAATGTATGTCTATAGAAAATCCTGTGCACAGATGTTCATAGGAACTTTGTTCAAAACTGGAAACAATGAAACATCTTTCATCAGTAATTTTTTTTTATTTCAGCATATTATGGAGGAACAGATGTTTAGGATACGTATGTTGCCCTTCCCACCACTTCCTCCCAAGTCGGAGCTTCAAGTGTGTCCATCCCCTGGATGGTGCGCATCACACTCTTTGTGTATGCATATACCCATCCCCTCCTCCTTCTCCCCCCCTGCCCAACATATAATAAATGTTGTTCTTATATGTGCATTTATGTGTTGATAAGTTAATACCAATTTGATGGTGAGTACATGTGGTGCTTGTCTTTCCATTCTTGGGATACCTCACTTAGTAGAATGCGTTCCAGCTCTATCCAGAAGTATACCAGAGGTGCTATATCATCATTGTTTCTTAAAGCTGAATAGTACTCCATGGTATACATATACCACATTTTATTAATTCACTCATGTATTGATGGACACTTGGGTTGTTTCCAAATCTTTGCATTTGTGAATTGTGCTGCTATAAACATTGGGTGCAGGTGTCTTTCTTACAGAGTATCATTTGTTCTTTTGGGTAGATGCCCAGTAACAGGATTGCTGGATCTAATGGTAATTCCACTTGTATTTCTTTAAGGTATTTCCCTATTGATTTTCACAGAGGTTGCACTAGTTTTCAGTCCCACCAGCAGTGTATGAGTGTTCCCTTCTCTCCGAATCCATGCCGACATTTATTGTTTTGGGACTTTTTGATAACGGTCAGTCTCACTGGAGATAAGTGATATCTCATTATGGGTTTGATTTGCATTTCCCTGATAATGAGAGAAGTTGATCATTTTTTCATATATTTTTTGGCCATTATTCTGTCTTCTTTTGAAAAGTTTCTGTTCATGTCCTTTTCCCACTTTTTGATAGGGTTGTTTGATTTATTTTTGTTGTTAATTTTCCTGAGTTCTGAATAGATTCTAGTTATCAGCCTTTCTGGTATTTGTAGCACGCAAAAATTTTCTCCCATTCTGTAGGTTGTCTGTTTGCTCTTGTGACAGTTTCTTTGGCTGTGAAGAAGCTTTTTAATTTGATCAGGTCCCATTTATTTATTTGGTTGTTGCTGTGATTGTCTTTGGGGTCTTCTTCATAAATTCTTTGCCTATGCCAATGTCTAGAAGAGTATTTCCAACATCTTCCTCTAGAATTCTAATAGTCTCACTGCTTAGGTTTAAATCTGTTATCCAACATGAGTTGATTTTTGTGTGAGGTGAAAGGTGTGGATCCT
>CAUYSK010063248.1:0-20476 GCA_963575035.1 Avahi laniger | reverse complement strand
ATGCCCTTACCCTCCCTCCCCCGCAAGTCTGAGCTTGAAGTGTGGTGATTCCCCCGGAGGTGTGCATCACACTCAATGTTTGTGCCTATACCCCCCCCCCGCCCCCCCCCCGCCCGCGCCCCCCCCCCGCCCCCGCCCGCCCCCCGCCGGGGGCCGGCGAGGAGCGGTACATGCATGCACAAAGCGTGCAATGTGCACCACCCAAATGATGGACATATTTGAAACTCGGACTTAGGGAGGGAGGTGGGGGCAAGGGCAACATATGTAACAGAAACATCTGTACCCCCATAATATGCTGAAATAAATTAAAAAAATTAAAAAAAAAAGGGGCAATAAATACAAGCAAATATTTTACCAAAAAATCATCCTTAAACAAAAGAAAAATGCTCAACCTAACTCATGGTAAGTGCTGCCAGGAAAAATAACTACAATAACTACAATGAAGTATCTCTTCTCACCAATTACATAGTCTGTGAGAAAATAGCCATTCTCATATATTGCTGGTGGTCGTGCAAAATATTACCCTATAGAGAGGATTTGATATTATGCTATCTAGCAATATTAGATAGGTATTTATTCTTGGAGTCAGCGATCTCTCTTTTAAGAATTTATCCCAAAGAAACAATGCAAAAATACAAAAAAGCACAAGCACAGGCTAGTCCTGACAGAACAATCTGTAACAACACAAAACTAGAAATAAGACAAATGCTGGTTGAGTAATCTAAGGTACTTCTACATCCTAGAGTACTATGCAGCTATAAAAGCAATGAGGACTCCGTCTCTTTAGTGCTTTGAGTGATCTCTAGGATACGTTGTTAAGTGAAAAATGAGATGTAGAGAAAAAGTGTGAGCTGTGGCTGTCCAATATAGTAGGTACACTAGACATAAGTGGCTATTTAAATTTAATTTAATTTAATCTAAATCAAATTTAAAATTTAGTTATTCAGTCACGCTAGCCATATTTTAGGTGCTCAACAGCCATTTGTGGCTAGTGGCTACCATGTTGGATAGTACAGAGACAGAACATTTTTAGTTTTGCAGAAATTTTTATTGGACAGCATTTGAGTAGAATGTGCCACTTTTTATAATACCTGTGAATGGAGAGAAAAGTAATATACATATTACATTTGCATATACAAAATCTGGAAGCTTAAAACAAAAATTGACAAAAATAATTACCTGTAAGGGGATGGAGGAGCAGACCAGGATGGAAGCCAATGATGTACATTCTCTTAAAAATATAATACATATTTACTGGTTCCATGTACTGAAAAGGGCAAGAAACAAAGACCAACCCAGAAGCAATGAGCAACTCTAGGTCCCAGACTGAATGCTCTACAAACATTTACCACTAAGAAAAACAGGCTCCCTTGGAGAAATGGCTGATTCCAGGTCTGAGAATTGTAGGATTGTACCAGATAATTCTGGACCAAACTATCATACAAGAGAGCATGTCAAAAAGACTCAGAGCCAACCTCAAGGGGCTCCCAGAGGCCAAAGATTAAACAATTTGAAAATCAAAAATACCAATGACTGAAATGGATTAAACTACACTAAATATAAGCATCAGTAAGCTCATGGTGACATCCTAAAAAGCAAACAAAATCAACTCACTGCTCACCTTTGGAGGCTCTAGGGAAACAATTCATTGTTCTGAAAAAATTGAAATAAGGCAAAAGAATTAAACATTAATCCTACCCTTCCTATGTGTACCACACTGCAGAATAACCTAATAGTTGATGAAAGAAGTTTCTTTTGTAAAACAATTTCAGCTAATAACTGTAGAAGAAATTATAGAATTAGAACATCACCCTCTGCAACCTTTAATGAAATACAAATCCAGGCAGTGATCTTTAGAGGCTACAAAAAAACACAAGATGGAAAGCAGATGGCAAATTTTATAATGCATGGATCAGGCTGACAGCACTTGAACCCAGTAATCAAACTCAACATCACAGGACAGACAAGCAGATCCCATGAGCCTCCTAGTATAACACTATAGAAACAAACACCACCACATCTGAGATACATACGCCAAAAATCCAAAATCTAATTAAGCCTCTAAAGCTACTTACCAATTTAAAAGAAATAATAGGGGCAGAGGAACACAATAAGGATACATTCAGCAAAATCCAGAATGCAAACTACACAGGACAAAACATCCGGTTTCTTAAACAAATAAATTGAAAGGTTAGAAAAAGAAGGATCTTCTTTAGATTAAAAGAAACTTAACATTGCAGAAAAATTAATATTAAAACCAAATGACATATCACCACACAGCCACAAGAACATCAACATGGAAAAGAAGAAAAATTCCCAGTGTTGGCAAGGATGTGGATGGAGCAAGTGGAACTCTCATACACTGCTGGTGGGAATATGGATTGGCACAACCACTTTGGAAAACTTCATGGCAATATCAACTGAGCTGAAATATACCCTATGACTCAGAAATGACACTCTTGGGTACATGTCCAAGAAATGAAAATAAATGTTCATTTAAAAGGTATGTACAAGATTGTTCATATCATCAGTATTCATAATAAATGAAAAACTGGAAAATACCCATATCTCCATAGGAGATAAAGATATTGTGAAGTATCCACACAATGTCTTTTGTTTTTATAATTACTACCTTTTTATTTTTCTTAAATAAATATTTTCTGACACATGGCAGAATGCCTACTGAAGAATAGTTTTCACACAGTGAGATAGGGTTCCACCTAATATCAAGCCACCATGGGCTGACATGGTTCAACAAAAGTCTTTTTCTTCTTCCTAATTGTACTGGTTATAAGTGGGGTTTCTGGAGACAGGCTAGGGAAAAGCCCTTAGTTCTTAAAAACTGTGTGATTTTTGAATACTTTTACATCACCTTACAGTCACTCAAATGCCTCATTTGTAAAATTAGAATTATACAGTCCTTACCACAGAAGAAAAATAAGTTTAAAAAATATCACTTTGTGTTAATATTCAGGATAAATGAATGGTCAGGAATTGCATTATTTTAAAAATCTACTTCAGAGACATTGGGATATCTGACTGTGGTCTTGGGAGAGTGAAAGAGTCTCTCTGTGCCTTGTTTCCTCTTTAAAATGAAGAAAACAATTGTTCCTGTCTCATGAATTGTTGTTTTGAAATTATCTGAATTCATGCATGAAAACTAGAACAGTGCTAGGCACACAGTAACAGCCTATAAATGCCAGGGGTTTTTTTCAAATACTTACAAGTTGAAATTTTACAGTTTTGATAGCTTTATAGTTTGCATCTGTCTTTATATAAAGTTTAATAATCTTACAATTGAATTCTTTTTTTAGGTATTAAAAACAGTGGTGTTATTTCTTTTAAAAGTGGTAAATGCATCATTTTCTTAAATTTCCTTAAAAACTCTTTCTAGAACATTGCATTTCTACAAAAGAATGATTTTTTTTAATTAGGGATATTATGCCCGTACAAACATTTTGGTTATATGTAATGCATTTGCCTTACCCAAGCCAGGGCTACAAGTGTGCCCTTCCTCCATACAGTGCGCTCCGTTTCCACTTACAATTGAATTCATCATCTGATGCATTTTTAAAATCACTAACTTTCCCTATAACCACTGTTGGATGACCTAACTATTCAGAGAATGTCTCAAAAGCACTTGGAACAATTGATCTCAGAAAAATATTTCTCCACATGGCTGACAAAAAGCCGAGGAGTCACCCTTAACCCTTCCTTATCCTTGCACATCCCGCACACACAGCCACTGCAGGTCCCACCTGCTCTGCCTCCAAGCATGTCCTATCCTGCTCCACCCTCTGCACATGGCTGTATCCTCAGCCCCATCCACCCTTCCCTGGACTTCTGCAATATTCTCCTAATGGTTATCCCCACATGCTATTTTTTCCTTCTCCAGTCCATTCTCCACACAGCAGCCAGAGTCACCTCTCACAACAAGAATCAGATCATACCACTCCCATAGTCTAACCCTCTACACTCAAAATAAAATCCAAACTCCTTACATGGCCCAAACCATGTGGCTTCTGTTTGCCATTTGGACCTCATCTCTCACCTGTCTGCGCATTGTCTGCCAGGGGCCACTCACTACAACTTTTTCTCTGCTGCTGGATCAACTGGTGCCCACTCACAGCACAGGGACACTGACAAAATGGCCTGTCCATGTCTGGCGTCTTCTTGTCATCCAGAACTCGGCTCAAATGTCACTTCCTGAGAAAGAACTTCATGAAGTCATCTATGATAATCTCTCTTTCAATCATTTTCTAATTGATTTACGTGTTTATTTTCTTTAAAGCACAAATCCCCTTATGAAATTGTGTGGGTTGTTGATTTGTTTACCTGCTTATTGCCAGTTTTCCCAAGCTAGAGTGATAGCCCCAGGGACACTGCCTATCTTGTTTTCTGTGCCATTTTCCCAGCACCTAGTTCAGAGCCTCACATAAGAATCACTGAATAAATATTACTTAATTGAAGGAATTTTTAACTATGTGACAAACCAGAGAAGACACAGATATTAAAAGTTCCATAGCAGGAGCAACTGACAATGAAATTAAACATCAAAGGATTCAAAATTTTAAGAAAACATTCGTTGCAAATCCTCAGCAGTGCTTCTCAAACTTGGATGAGTACCAGAAACAACTGGAGAAATTATTCAAAATGTATACACCTTCTACCCCATCTACCTGGTTTTGATTCGACAGACCTAAGGTGAGCACAGGAATTTGCAATTTTAGCAAGCACTGGCTGACAATTTTCATGAAGTGGTCCGTAGACCATACTTGGAAAAAGCCTGACCTAAACTGCTTGCATTTGAGTACTATTAACTTAATGCCTCTATGCAGGGTTCTGGGATATCTGAAATGTCTCTGTTGATGTAATCACTCGAAAGTGCACTGGTCCTTCCCTCCCGCCTAAAACCACAGATTGCTCTCACACATGGGATCACACTTAAAATCCAAAGTATTCTAGCGGTTGGGAGGATTGGGTATTATTCTTTTGTATAGACAAGGCTGTCTATACAAATACTTGAGCATTTGCTTTGCTCTCTGGTTAGTGACTTACCTAAAGTGTCCCCGTGATGGGGATCTCTTCACTCTTATTCCAGTAACCTGTCTAGGAGACTCCACATTATACATCATTCTTCTCTATCAGCTCCTGGTTCTAGGGTGCAGAGCCCACACTCTTCTCTGATGTTACACTAAAAGAGAGAGTAAGGGGATAAGAAAGCACATGGAATAGAGAGATAAGTAAGAAGATGGGAAAGCACATGATACATAGGGGGTGGGGTGATGATGTGTTGCCTATCCTCTCTCAGTTAACAGGAAGCTGTGCATTGACACTTCTCCTCTCCCCCAGCTCCATCCCACAACCACTCTCCAACACACAGCGGTAACACTGAAGCTCACACATAATAGAAACGGGCTTATTTCTCTTTGCTGTTACATTTCCAAGTATTCTCCCTGGTAGCCATGCTGCTATATGTTAATGTCAGGGACATTACATTGACAAAATGAAGGATGTAAACTTTGAATGGGGAACTAATATTTTTTAGGGCCTACTAAATGTCACATGCTGTAGGTTGTTATTTTTGAACATTTTCTCTTTAAATCCTCAGTGCATCACTTTGAGGTTGGTATCATTACTTCCTTTCTACAGAGGGAGAGTAATCAGGCTCAGAGAGCAAAGCACATGCTTGAGTACTTGACAGCACAACAGGCTGACTATAGTCAACAATAATTTATTGTATATTTTAAATAATTAAGAATGAAATTGCAATGTTCCTAACACAAAGAAATAATAAATGCTTGAGGCGATGGATACTCCAATTACCCTGATTTGATCATTACACATTGTATGCCTGTATCAAAACATCACACATATTCCATAAATATACACACCTATTATGGACCCATAATAATTAAAAATTAAACAGAATGGGAGAAAATTTTGGCATGCTACACATCCGTTGAAGGGCTGATAACTAGAATCTATTTAGAACTCAGGAAAATCAGCAACAAAAAATCAAACAACCCTATCAAAAAGTGGGCAAAGGACATGAACAGAAACTTTTCAAAAGAAGAAAGAATGATGGCCAAGAAACATATGAAAAAATGCTTAACATCTCTAATCATGAGGGAAATGCAAATCAAAACCACAATGAGATATCACTTATCTCCAGTGAGAATGGCCTTTATCAAAAAGTCCCAAAACAAAAAATGTTGGCGTGGATGTGGAGAGATAGGAACACTCTTACACTGCTGGTGGGACTGCGACTAGGGCAACCTCTGTGGAAAGGAATATGGAGATACCTCAAAGTGATACAAGTAGAACCACTATTTGATCCAGCAATCCCATTACTGGGCATCTACCCAAAAGAACAAAAGACATTCTATAAAAAACACATCTGCACTCAAATGTTTACAGCAGCACAAATCACAATTGCAAAGATGTGGAAACAACCCAAGTGCCCATCAATATATGAGTGGATTAATAAAATGTGGTACATGTATACCATGGAGTACTATTCAGCTATAAGAAACAATGGTGATATGACACCTCTTGTATTTTTCTGGATAGAGCTGGAAGCCATTCTACTAAGTGAAGTATCCCAAGAATGGAAAAACAAGCACCACATGTACTCACCAGCAAATTGGTTTCACTGATCAACACCTAAGTGCACATATAGGAACAACATTTATCGGGTGTCAGGCAGATGGGAGGGGGAAGGAGGGGATGGGTATATACACACATATTGAGTGCGATGCACACCGTGTGGGGGATGGACATACTTGAAGCTGTGATAGGGGCAGGGGGGTGGCAAGGGCAATGTAACCTAAACATTTGTACCCCCATAATATACAGAAATAAAAAAATAAAATAAATTATCCACATTTAAGAAATCAATAAAAAAATTAAAAAAAGAAATTCTAGGGAGGTGTCAAATGGATACTGAGGCCAACTTGAAGAAGCTTCCACTGGCCAATTCTGTGACAATTTGAGCATCAGAATGCATAATGATAGTAACAGATGGTAACCCTTTGAGCAAATTCGGGATCTATGAGTTATATTGCATAAATACATGATTGAATAAATAAACAAACAAACAAGAAAAGGAAGTGCTATCTTACAGTTAAGTGCCAACTAATAATTCTAGAAAGAATAACAGAATTGGAAAAGCAACACTTGACAATTATCATAGTAATAAGTGACTCAGGCAAGAATCATAAACAGATGCTCAGTCTGCACCAAGTCCTATAGCAGTCACTGAGTTACCATGGAAACCATGGTGGCCAAAGAAAGCGGGGAAAAAGAAACAATAACCCTGATTTGGTTCTTAATATGTGCTAGGAACTAAATAGGACTGACACGCACACACACACATACGCATATGCTCTCTCCCTCTCTCTCACCGTTCAACAACCCGTCTTACCCTCCCACTCCCCAGCCTTTACACGGAGTGTAGCTCCAGGACATCCCCGGAACAGGACATCACACTCCCTGGGGCCAGGAGGGACCACAAGGACCCATCTTTCTCCCGAGACAGTCTGGGCACCGAGTCCCAAAGCGGGAACAAGGCGACTTAGATCTGCGATCCCTTTGTCTCCCCACACCCCAAGGAGGTTCAACCCCCACCAAGTCACCCATACCCTCAGCTGAGTCCAAACACCTGAAGACGTGATCTTGCTCTTCTTGCAAGGCCACGTCGGTCTCTATTAAAAAGTCGTCATGCTCGCCACAATGACGTCATGTTTCTATGGCAACCGTGATGCGCTGGCGTTTCCTTGACACCGGAAATGTCCCTGTGTGAGTATTCCTCCCCTCCCCTTTTGCTGAAAGCAAAACACCTCTACTCTTTAGGAGACAGACTGAGAAAGCTTACTAATTAGAGGAACTAGTCTGGGACCCAGGCAGTTGGCGGGACTCTCCCCCAGTTTGGTGCAACAAAACATGTCTTTGTAGTCAGAAATTTTGTTTTCCTTAAAAAAAGACAGTAGCAGGACAAAAAAAATAAAAGAGGCAAAAGGAGAGTATAATAAGTACAGAAAGACATAGAGAGGTATCCTAAGGCTCTTGGAGATGAGCTAGCCCTCCGAGAGTGAACATGTAAAAATCACATGCCATACAAGATAGTTAGCCATCTGTGGCAGTAAACTAAGACTGTTTATAATCATGTGACTGAATAATGTAGGAACACAAAAAATAGTTTTATGCTCTTCCCTTACCACAAGTCTCTCAGCACATTCATCTTACAACACAGAAATAACTCCAAAGCTTCATCTATTATGTTAATGTGTGTACATTCTACTCTTGACGCTACATTTTCTGATGGTTTCTATGGCAGTCATGCTGTTTGGTTTATGTCAGAGTCAACACTTCCGTGGTTACGTACCATCTATTCTGTACAGGATTACTCACTTACCCCTCGCAAAGTTCTGTAAGGAAAATACCATAGGTCCTTATTTACAGATGACCAAGGGCAGGCTAATAGGGGCTAAGAAATGATTACCACATTATACATGAAGTAAATGATAAGAATGGGGTTCCAGTTGTTACCTTCATCACAATATACCATGCATTCTCAATGGAGGCAACATCACCCCCACAGCATTGAAAATTGGTTCTTGGGGGTGAAGAGATCTTAGAGTATCATGGTTTGTAGCCCTCCAAAAGACCACAATACATAAACAGATATAAAATACATCTCTGGTATTAAGCATTTGACGTTCTGTGAATGGGGCCGTAATTAGCCAAAAATGTCTAAGAAGCCTCCATAAAGTGGATGAAAATGAAAGAAATTTCAGAAAAGCTGTGTATACTCAGCAACCCTGTATGTAGATGATGGGCAGCCAAGGCTTAGGAACTGGTCATTTTACACTCCCTCATGGATGCTCACTTCTAAATAACCACTCTTGCTGTTGATGATGATGATGGAAATGAAATCCTGTCCCTTATGCCAAGGGACCTGGATATGGACATTATGTGAATCGAATGTTTCTTAAGGTGGTAAATAGGGGTTCAGTCGGAAGAATAGGTGTTTCCTCCGGGAAAGATGACCTGGAGTGTAGGATATTAATGTTCACAAAACCAAAGAAAGCAAATGGTAATTTAAATTATATTTCCTTTGATCTTAACATTTATTCAAGTTATGTAATTAAATCCACAGTTCAGATTGAGGCATAAGAAGTTATGAGATGGTTTTAGGAGATGGTTGAGTAAATCAGAGAAACCTCTTTGTAAATGCCTGATTAATAGTGAAAGCTGAAATTACTCTAAAGGTTTTTCCAGTGTATTCTGATGCCTGCAGGGCTCTGAATGTTCTAATTTCCCTGGGAAGTTGATGCTATCCAGGATATTGCTTTATTTTTTATAGTGAATTATACTACTTTCAAATTAAAATAGTATTAAAAATTCAAAGCACTATGAATGACAAAAAATAAGCAAAGCTCATCTGAAAAAGCTAGAGTCAACATTTTCAAATTATATAGAGTTAATTCTCATGTTATATGATATATGGTATATGACAAATGTTGTGGTTGGCAGCCTCTAAGATGACTCCCAATGATTCATAACTCCTGGTATTCACCCCTTTTTGTAATTCCCCATCTTTGTGTGTGGACTGATTACTTAGTTGTTTCTAATAAACAGAATACTTGTGAAGTGATGGGATGTCACTTCCAAGATTAGTTACAAAGAGGCTGTTTTGTTTTTGGTTCCCTCTCTAACTCACTCTGAGGAAAGCCAGTTACTATACTGCATGCTGCTCATGTGGGAAGGAAATGATGTCTGTGGTTAACAATTATTGGGGCCCTGAGGCCTCCCAGGAGACATAAGTATGAGCTTGGAAGGGAACTCTCACTCAGTTGAGCCTTGAGATAACTGTAGCCTCAACCTATATCTTAACTGTAGCCTTGTGAGAACTGCCAGAGGCACCCTGCTAAGCCACATCCAGAATTCTGATCCACAAAAATGATAAGATTTTACATGTTTGTTATTTTAAGCTGCTTTTATTTTGAGGTATCTGTCATGCATCAGTAGATAACTAATACATAAACAGAGAATTCATGTAAAGAGCAAGGTACATGTTCAATAAACATTTAAAAACAGCTTATCTAATAAAATGCAAATGAAAATCTTGAGATATACTATTTTAGATAAAAAGACAAGTTGAAGAACAATATGAATAATGGGATTTTAATATTAAAAAAGGATATATGTATTTTGTGTATCTGTGGCTATATAATAATTTATCTACAAAGAAATGCATCTTCAAAACATGCAACAATCTATTGCTCCTGGATAACTTTAGGTTACAGGGTGGGCTTCAAGCAGGAGGAAGACTCAAGGTAATTTCATTTTATAAATATACATTTCTATATTGCTTGAAATTTTATCAATAAGAAAATATATTAAGATACAAATTTAAAAACACAAATTACATTTAAATAGATTAAGGTCAAATCCATAATGTGTCACTTTCTAAGTGTGCAAGCTTAGGCAAAGCACCTAACTTTCCTCTCCCTGATTTTCTTCATCTATAAAATGAGGGTGAAACACCTCACAGTATAGTCATGAAACTTAAATATGGTTACTTGATCGAAAATAATGTTAGCTAATTTTAATACTTTAATTTTGACAAGGCAATAGTTTTCATGCAAGTACAAAAAGCTGTGACTTAGGTGGCTGTTTACTGACATTGAATTGCATTTAGTAGTAGTAAATAAAGGCGGGTTTCAAAATTATAAGGAAGGCAATATCTTGTTTTTGAAATAAATATCATGACTGTATTATAGAGACAAAGTGACAGAAATGGTAAATATCTGGATAACTATAATAGAGTTATTTTTTTTGAGTATTAATTAAAATTTTTAACTGTTGAAAGAAAAAAATATAATATTTTTGAATGAGATTTCAATGAATGTAGATAAAACAAATAAAACCACAGCCTTAGGAGAGAGGATAAGGGAATCTATAATGTGGTAAGATTGCTACATATCATTTGAAGTGGTAAAATACTGATCCTAAGTAGACTGTGAAAAGTCAAATACCGCAGGTAGTTTTAGAGCAACCAATAAAAGTGTTATATAAAAAGATATAGTCAAAATCAAAACAAAAATTAAATGGTCTATCAAATAATATTCAAATAAGTCAAAAGAAGCCAAGAAATGGGAAACAGAGGAGTGAAAAAACCAGAGCAGACGAACAGAAAACAAATAATAAAATGATAGCCCTAAGTCCAAACATTACAGCAATTATGTTAAATGTAAATGATCTAAATACATCAATTTAAATATGATTATCTAGTGTCAATTTTAGAAAAAAGGGTGTTGAAGTCTGAATAAATTGTGGATTTGTTTACTTCTTTCAGTTCTGTTTTTGCTTCACATATTTTGCAACACTGTTGTTTGATGCATGCACATTTAATATTTAAGAGAGTCTTCTTGGTGGATTGAGCCTCTTATAATTATGTAATAGCCCTTCTGTGTCTGATAAATTTCTTTGCTCTGAAGTCTACTTTATCTGATAAAAATATACCTACTCCTGCTTTCTTTTGATAAATTTTGTCTGGTACATCTTTTTCTATCCTTTTACTTTAAAACAACTTATGTTATTGTATTTGAAGTGAGTTTCTTGTGGACAGCATGGAGTTCTGTCAAGGCTTTTTTTTAATCCACTCTACCAATCTCTGTCCTTTAATTGGTGTATTTAAATTATTTACATTTAATGTAATTATTGATATGTAGTGGCTTAAGTCTGTTATTTTATTTTTTGTTTCTGTTAGTTCCCTGTCTTTTTAGCTTCTCTGTTTGCTTTTCCTTGCTTTCCTGTGAGTTACTTGAACAAATTCTATTTTTTATTTATTTTTTCTTTATCAATGTATTTTGGGTTTATTTTATTTTATTTTACTTTATATTTTCAACTGATATATCACAGTTGTACATAATTTTGGGGGTACCTGTGATCTTTTGATACATGTATACAATGTGTAATGATCAAATCAGGGTAATTGGGATATCTATCACCTCAAACATTTATCTTTGTGTTGAGAACATTACAATTATTTTCTTCTATTTTGAAATATACAACAAATTATTGTTAACTATAATTTCCCTATTGTACTATTGAATGCTAGAATTAATTTCTTTTACCTAATTGTATTTTTGACCCATTAAACAACTTCTCTTCATCCACTTCTTCCTCTTCCCTTCCCAGTCTCTGGTACCCCTCTACTCTCTACCTCCATGAGATTCACTTTTTAATCTCCAACACATGAGTGAGAACATGCAATATTTTTCTTTCTGTGCCTGGCTTATTTCACTTAACATAATAACCTCCAGTTTCATCCATGTTACCACAAATGGCAGAAGTTCATTCTTTTTTATTGCTGAATTATATTCTACTGTGTATATATACATCACATTTTCTTTATCCATGTATCTGTTGATGGATACTTAGGTTGACTTCATATCTTGGCTGCTGTGAATAGTGCTGCAATAAACATGGGAGTGAAGATATCTCTTTGATATACTGCTTTCCTTTCTTTTGAATGTATACCCAGCAGTGGGATTATTGGATCATATGGTAGTTCTACTTGTAGATATTGAGGAACTTCCATACTCTTTTCCATAATGGCTATACTGATTAACATTCCTATCAACAGTGTCCTGGCATTCCCCTTTTTCCACATCCTCACCAGCATTTGTTATTTTTTGTCTAATAGCCGTTGTCACTGGGGTGAGATGATATCTCAAATGTATAGAATTTTTAATGACATCAAAATTTTTTCTACATATCCCATAACTGTCTATCATTGTTGATATTTTGCCGGTTTAAATGAAGTATAGAAATCTTACCACCCTTTAATCCCCATTGCTCTTTACCATTTATATAGAATTATTTTAAATATTTCCTCCACATACCTCAAAAGCCACATCAAATAATATTATACTTTTTTCTTTCTCTCTCAAACATAATTAATAAATCTAAAGAAGTGAAGTAAAATCTGTTTTCCCACATTATTCTCCTTCATTGTTTGTTCTTCCTTCCTGTTGTTCCACGATGCCTTCTTTTATCAGTTGCTTTCTCCTTTAAGAACACCAATTCACCATTGTTTAAGGGTACATCTTCTTATGACAAATTCTTTTTCTTTTCCTTCACATAAAAACATTTTTATATTTTCTTCATTTCTGAAGGATAATTTAGCTGGATTTGGAATATGGGGTTCACAGTTTAGTACTTGAAAAATGTGCCACTTCCTTCCTTCAGTGTTTCTGATGAGGAATTTATTGTGATTTGAATAATTTTTCTTCTATAGGTAATGCATTTTTCTCTTCCTGCTTTCAAGATTTTTTTCTTTGTATTTACTTTTCTGAAATTTGATTATGATTTGTCTTTTTGTGTATATCTTTTGATGTGCTCATCTTCTTGAACCTATAGGTTTATGTCATTTGCCAAATTTGGAAGGTTTCTGACATTATTTCATTGAACAATTTTTCATTCATGCCCTTTTTCTCCTCTGGTTCTAAGACATCAATGACATAAATGTTGAATATTTTTTATAGTCCCACAAGTCTCTGAGGTTTGGCTTTGTTTATTTTTGCTATATTGTTCAGTTTGGGTAATTACTGTAGTCTATGTTCAAGGTCACCAATTTGTTTCCTTTGTCCTCTCCATCCTGCTGTTCAACTCATTCGCTGAGATTTTTTTTTTGCAGTGGAGGGGGGTCAGAAGAGCTTTTTAATTATTTAATATTTACTTTTAAATCAAATTATATATCCAAATAGTTTAAAGTACTAAACCACTCTGGCATTTTTAGTTTAAAAACAATCCTTACAATCCATTTCTTTTTATTGTAGAAAATCTATTTAACCATTTGCTACTTCTTTTTGTAATTAATAACTTTATTTTTTAGAGTAGTTTTAGGTTCACAGAAAAATGGAACAGAAAGTACAGAGAGTTCCCATATAACCCCTCCCCTCAACACAAAGTCTCCCCTACCAATCAACATCTCATATAAGTATGATATATTTATTACAATCATCATCAATACCTTATTATCAACTGAAGTTCAGAGTTTAAATTAGTGTTCATTCTTTGTGTTCTACGTCTTTGGCTTTTAACAAATATGTGTTATGCCCACCATTATTATATAGATAGTTTGCCCTAAAAATCATCTATAACTCATCGATTCAGCCCTCTTTTCCACTAACCCCCCAGAAAATACTGATATTTTTACTGTCTTCACAGTTTTGCCTTTTCCAGAATGTCATACAGTTTGAATCATACAGTATGTAGCATTTTCATATTATTTTTTTCACTTAGTAATATGCATTTAAAGTTCATCTATGTCTTTTAATGGCTTGAGAGCTCATTTCTTTTAATTGCCAAATAATATTCCATTGTCTGGATATATCACAATTTATTTATCCATTCCCCTATTGAAGGACATCTTGGTTGCTTCCAAGTTTTTGCAATTATGAATAAAGCTGCTATAAGTATTTGTATGCAGGTTTTTGTGTGGACATAAGTTTTCAACTAACTTGGGTGAATAATAAGGATCATGTGGTAAGAGTATGTTTAACTTTGTAAGAAACTGACAAACTGTCTTTGAAAGTGGCTGCACCGTTTTGCATTCCCAACAACAATAGATGAGAGTTCTGATCCACATCCTCTCCAGCATTTAGTGTTGTCATTGTTTTTGGTTTTTCCCATTCTAAGAGATATATCTTGCTATCTCACTGATGTTCTATGTTGCAATTCCTTAATGACATATGAGGTTGAGTACCTTTTCGTATGCTTATTTGTCATCTGTATATCTTCTTTGGTGAGGTGGCTGTTCAGATTATGATCATTTTTTAATGGGGTGGGTTGTTTTCTTATTATTGAGTTTTAAAGACTTTTTATGTATTTTGGATATCAGTCCTTTATCCTATGTGGCTCAAGAATTATTTTTGGACTGTCACTTGTCTTCTTTTTTATTTAATTCATTGACATTTTACCTCTCCTTTTGCTTCTAATTGCCTGCCCTTGTTAATTACATTGCATACTACCTTCCACACAATGTCAAATATTACAGGAGATAAGTTAGCATATTCTCTTGTTCTTGTCTTTAGCAGGAAAGCCTCTGGTTTTTCCCCCATTACGCAAGATGCTGGCTTTTGGGCTGTAGTGTATATACATTTTGATGCTAAGAAAGTGTCCACTGACTCTTTTATTATTGTGATTTTCTTAAACATGAATGGGTGTTGATGCTTTTAAATATGTTTTATTGCATCAGCGGAGGTAGTCATGTTTTTCTTCTTGACTGTTATTACAATAGATTGTAGTAAAGGATTTCCTGATATTGAAACACCTCTGTACTGTTAGAATAAGCTCCGCAATGTCATGATCTACCTTTTTATGTGCTTTTGGATTGTGTTTACTAATATTTTACTTAAGAATATTCCTCCATATTCATATATGAGGCTGTTCTGCAATTTTCATTTTTGGTGCCATCTTTATTTCATTTTGATGTAATTATTTTGATGTAATCTCTTGCTGGAAGCATTCCTCCCTTTGAAAGTAAGACCTCTATGAAAGAAAAGCATAAGGTCACAGGGACAGGAAGGAAAAATTTTGGTAATGGATAAGTAGAGGTAATAGTGAGTGGTGTCACTCTCATTTTCACCCCTTGATTCATGAACTCATGAATACTAGCTATGGGAGAAACAGCACCATATATTGGACACTGATTCAGAGCACATAAAGCCTTCTGGAGAACCTTGCTCCAGCCCTGCAAGATATTGACACCTAGCTGTAACTGAGTCTTTGAAAGGCTGTTCTACCACTCTACTAAACCAACTGCTTCAGGATGGTAGGGAACATGGCAAAACCAGTGAACTCCATGAGCATAAGACCATTGCTGTACTCCTTTCGCTGTGAAGTGAGTTCTATGATCTGAAGGAAACTTGTGTGGAATATCATGATGGTGGACAAGGCATTCTCTAAGTCCAGGGATGTTAGTTTTTGCAGAAGCATGCCATGCAGGGAAGGCAAGCATGTATCCACAGTAAGTGTCTACTCTGGTAAGAACAAAATTTTTATTTCCCTTCCATGATGAAAGTGGGCAAATGTAGTCAATCTGTTACTAGGTAGCTGGCTGATCACTCTAGGGAATGGTGTCATATCAGGGACTCAGTATTGGACTCTACTGCTGGTGGATTGGGCACTCAGCAGTGACCATAACCAGATTGACTTTGGCAAGTGGAAGCACAGGCTGCTGGAACAATGCATAACCTCCATCCCTGACATCCATTACCTCCTTGTTTTTGAACCCATTGGGCAATGACAGGGGTGGCTGGGGAAACAGAACAAGTCATCCTATAGATTTGATTATTAAAATGCTCCTCTATTGAGTGCACCTTGAGTTTATACAATTTTTTGCCAATTATACCTCCATAAAGCTGGAAAAATATGAAAAAGATGCTCCCACGTCGAAGTTGCCCTTCAGGGAACATTCACATGAAACACAAATATCTTCACATCTTTTGTCAATCCAAAGAGGTCTATTCACATACCTCTTTTCCCAATTTCTTTGTCACGGGTTTTCCAATTATGTTTCTTCCAAGTCCCTGACCATCTAGCCAAACCATTGGCCCACAAATTGGTACAATCACACATCTGGCCACTTTTTCTTTCAAGCAAAATGAGTAATCATGTGCACTATTTGAAGTTCTGCCCCCTGGGAGGATGTCTCTTCACCATCATTTTTCAGGAACATCTCAGAAAATAGCTGTAGTACTTCAGCTCTCCACTTTCAGGTGGTGCCTCCATATTATGCAGAACTACCTCGCCCAGATCTTCTTTTACTCCATCAACTGATCCAGGGTATTCCCCATGAGACCACAAGTGAAGGCTGAGAGAGACAAGGCAGTGTAGCAGGAGTAGGAATCAAGAGCATTTGGGCCACCTCTCCATGTAACTTAACTTCTGCCTTCAGGGCCTGCTTGAGACCAATCTTATATATACAACTTCCATTTGATGATAAAGGACTGTTGTATACACTCGACTTTACGGCTAGATGGGTTAGATTACATGCAGTTTGTGATGAGTAGCGCAGGATGCATGGTAACTTGGTGGCCCGTGATTAAACATTTAGTGTCTACTAAGGCCCAGTAGCAGGCCAAGAGCTGTTTCTCAAAAGGAGAGTAATTATCTGCAGAGGATGGAAGGAACTTGCTCTAAAGTCCTAGGGATCTATGTTGTAATTCTTCTATAGGGGACTGCCAAGGGCTCCAAACAGCATCCTTATCTGCCACTGACACCTCAAGCACCACTGGATCCGATGGATCATATGGCCCAAGTGGCAGAGTAACTTGCACAGCAGCCTGGACCTCTTTATTGCAGAGCCTTCTCTTGTTCTGGGTCACTTAAAATTTGCAGGTTTTTGGGTCAGTTGGTAAATGACCTGGAGTAACACACCCAAATGAGGAATATGTTTCCTCCAAAACCCAAAGAAGCCCACTACGTGCTGTGTCTCTTTTTTGCTTATAGGAGGAGCCAGATGCAACAACTTATCTTTCACTTCAGAAGGGATATTTCAACATACTCCACACCTCTGGGTTTCCGGAAATTTCACTAAGGTAGAAGGTCCCTGAATTTTTATCATATTTATTTCCTTCCCTCTGATATGCAAATGTCTTACTAATATAATAAGTCTAGAGTAATTGCTACATCTTATTCCCTAGGCCCTATCATCATAATGCCATCAATGTAATGAACCAGTTTGACATCTTTTGGAAGGGAAAGGTGATCACGATCCCTATTAACTAAATTATTATAGGGTTGGAGAGTTGATATAACTCTGAGATAGAACAGTAATGGCATATTGCTGGCCTTGCCAACTGCAAGGAAATGGCTTCTGGAAGTCTTTACTAATAAGAATTGAGAAAAATGCATTTGAGAGATCAATAGCTACAAGCCAGGTACTAATTTACTTGGACAATAAAAACACATTTAGTACAGCAGCTGCTATTAGAGTCATCACCTGATTAAGCTTATGATAACTCACTGTCATTCTTCCAGATTGATTTGTCTTCTACATAGGCCAAATAGGCTAGTTGAAAGGGGGTGCTTTAGAAATCACCATCCTCCCATCTTTCAAGTCCTTGATAGTGGCACTAATCTCTGTAATCCCTCCAGGAATGTAGTATTACTTTTAGTTTGAAATTTTCTGAGGTAAAGCCAGTCCTAGTGGCTTCCACTTGGCCCTTTGTATTATTATAGCCTTTACTCCACGGATCAGGAAACAAATGTTGGGATTTTGCCAGCTCTTGAGTATATCTATTTCAATTATGCATGCAAGAACTGGGGAAATAAGCCAAGATTGGTTCAAGGATACACTGAGCCCACTGTGAGATGGACCCCAGCTAAAACTCCATTGATCATTTGACCTCCATAAGCCCCTACTCTGACTGATTTACTATAGTGATGTTTTGGGTCTCTTGAAATTAGTGTCAGTTTAGAGTGAGTGTCCAGTAGTCCCCAAAAGGTCTGATTGTTTCCTTTTCCCCAATGTATTAATACAGTTATCCTAGTAAAAGGCCAGGGTCCCTTTGAGAAAGGATTGGAGATATACTAACAGTATAAATTTTTGGCTGTACCCCAGGGTCTTTCCTCAAGGGAACACAGCCACTCCTTCATTGAAGAAGTTCTAGGTCTGCAAACTGGCTCAAGTTTGGGAATTGATTTAGGAACTGTGACTAAATGTTTTTATGTATTTATATTAGACTTTTATTCACTTGGCATAGAAGTTTTGTGCTTATATAGATGAAGTAAGAATTTAGTAGACTTCCTCTCTATTTCACTTCTAGGAATACCAACTAAGCAATGCCATAGTTCTGCACAAAGTCAGATTACTCTGATTGATGCATTGACTCTGCTGTCCATTAAGGTAACCATACCTCCCTTGCCTTTTGTACTTCAGTGCTGTCACTTGGCTTCTACTACCCCTGGATCCAATTACTCCCATTGCATTTAAGTTTCTCAATTCAGTGATTGCAGTTCCCACTGTCAGGTCTGGCCTACTAGAAGAGTGATCACAGAGCTCTTCAAGAATGTTCAGGATCCCCTCACAAATTTATTTCTTACAGTAGTAGTGAAAGGTGTGTCTTATGAATCTTTCCTATGTGAGTGAGTAGGTCTTAAATGACAAATTCACTCTAACATCCCAGTCTGCCTAAACCTTTGAATCCCTTCCTCTACATTAAACCAAGGCAGGTCCAGCATTTCTAATTTGCTTACTGGGGGTTATCTTTTGGTACATGTTTCAGCCAACCAAACAAATGAACTGTTAGAGTTCTCCATAACTCCCCAAGCTGCTACATTAAATGTAGAATCTCTGTTTAGTAAGCCCATGTCCATAAATTCAGCCTGATCCAAATTTATGTCCCTTTTACCATTATTCCATGCCCTCAATATCCATTCCCACACATATTTCCCAGATTTCTGTCTGTATAAATTAGAAAACTCAAATTGTTCTTTGGAGTATAGCACATCTCCACATGGATTATACTTTGTACCTCCTCTTTGGGGGTCTGCTGAAACTTGAGTCTAATTATAGGTTTAGATGCAAAGAGGAGTGATGGGAATCAGTTCTGAGATGACTCAGCATTGTCTTCCACGGCAACAGCCTCAGGGGAGACCATTACAATTTCTTCAGATGATGAGGGGATTACAGTCTCCTCACATGGTGGATAGAAAGATCCCTCCCATTTGAGGTGGGGAGGCCACTTCCACTGGGGATGGGAAGACTTCTTCCACTTCCAAAGAAGACTCATCAGAATTTAGCCCAAAATCTCTAGTTTCATTGGGATCTTTCTGCATATCCTCATTCCAACTTATTGGATCCCACTTTTTTTCTAATCAATGGCCCCACTTTAGCAGTAGACATCCTGTGAGGCTGAGTTCAACTTGTGTTGTAATTAAGCCAAATGTAGGTTGAGATTCTGCATTTGATTTTCAGCAATCACAGCCCTGAGGCTACAGAAAGTAAAGGTACTCTCCAGGGAACACAGTCATTTATGTAATGCTTGAACTGGGAATCCTTATCCCTGAGGTCATCTTTTCCTTTTACCACTTTGTCCAGAGACATTAGGAGCAAACAATCAATGTCATTATATTCCTTAGTTTTCCAAAAATGTTCAAAAGTGTCATATACAGAGTGGCCCACCTTCTTGCTTCTTATAAGTGGCTGACTTATAGTATCCAATAAAGATATTTTGCATATCTCTATTTCTGGATCATGTCATGGTCTATCAGTGCTCTCTTTACAACTAGAAATAGAGTCATGAGAGCCTTTAAATTTAATAAGATTGGGATTCAGAGAGATAGGAACACTCATACACTGCTGGTGGCACTGCAAACTAGTGCAACCTCTGTGGAAAGCAATGTGGAGATACCTCAAAGAGATGCAAGTAGATCTACCATTTGATCCAGCAATCCC
>CAUYSK010063246.1:0-14166 GCA_963575035.1 Avahi laniger | reverse complement strand
TTTAAAGAAAAAGAAACATAAAAATATAAGATGAAGAAAACACAAAGTAAAATCAGATAAAATGCTCAATTTAAACCAGAGTATCCAGAAAAATGCAGAAAAAATAACAAATGCATTGAATAGAAAACAGTTACAATGATGACATATTTTACTCCACCTATATCTATAATCCGTTAAATGTGAATGGAGTAAATATAACACTTAAAAAACAGAGATCATCAAATTGTATTAAAAAATAAAAAAACGATGTTTCAACTGTATGCTATTTACAACATACACACTTTAAATATAAAGACTCAGATAGTTAAAAACATGGTAAAATAAATACCATGCTACTTCTACTCAAAAGAAAACTGTGTAGCAATAATAATTTCAGATAAAGTGACTTCAGAACAAGAAAGACTATCATAGATAAAGAGGTACATAATGTAACAATAAAGGGATAAATTCTGCAAGAAGGCATAATAGCTCTAAATACACATACATCTAACAATGAAGCATCAAAATGCATAAGGCAAAAATTGATAGAACTGAAAAAAGGAAATAGACAAATCTATTATTGTCAGCAAATTTAAGACATTTTTCTTATTAATGGATGGATAAAGTAGGCAAAACATCAGTAAGGATATAGATTTGATGAACAGTGTTATTGATATATTTGATCTAGACAGACATATAGAGCAACAAAATTGAATAGAGGGCCCAGAAATAAAACTTTACAAATACTGTTAAAAGATTTTCATTAAAAGTACCAAAATTATTTAATAGGGAAAAGACAGTCTTTCTAAAAAGGGTGTTGGGAAAACTGGATATCCTCATGCAGAAGAATAAAGTTGGGCCTTTACCTGATACCACATACAAAAATAACTCAAATGTGCCAATAAGCTAAATGTAAGAGCTAAAACCACAAAACTCAGAAGAAAATAAGGAGAAAACCTTTATGACATTTGATTTACAATGATTTACTTTGTATAAATAAAAACACAAGCAACAGAAGAAAAAAAGATCAATTGCACTGCATCAATGTTAATTTTTCTGCAGAGCAAAAGATACAATTAATAGGGTGAAAAGGCAACACATGTAATGAGAAAAATATTTGTAAATGATAAATCTGGTAAGGCATTAATGTCCAAAATATATAAAGAACTCCTATAACTCAATAACAACAAAACCTGATTAAAAAATCAAAGGACTTGAACGGACATGACTCCAAAGAAGTTAACAAATGGCAAATAAATACGTGGAAAGATGGCAAACATCACTGATCATGAGGTACGTGCAAGCCCACAAAGGAACACAGAAACCTAGAAGTATTATACATGTGGGTAAATGTAAACTATATTTTACTGTTTTTAATCTCTTCAAACAGTTGATCAATTAAAAGCAAAACAATTTATTATAGTGTTTACAAGATATGCAAAAGTATAATTGATAGCAGTACAAATGTTGGGAGGAAAGGAATGGACATAAACAGTTGCATGGTTTCATGCTCTATGTTAAACATTGTAGTATTTGAAAATAGACCATGATTAGTTAATGATACCTATTTTAAACTCCAGAAAAGCTATTTTTTAAATATAGTTAATAAGGCAATAAAAGATAAATGAAATCATATTTGATATTTGTCATAATAAAATAAAGATATTTTAGATAAGTTGGTAAAAATGTACAATTAAATAAGTATATTTTATTTATGTAAAACAAAATGAACAAAATTCAATGCTTACATTTAAAAGTTCAGAATAATATCACAGTATTAAAAGTGTGAAAGTAAAAGAGTAATTAATCCATTTTCTCTAATGTGTATTCTTAAATGTTGATAGCAAGAATATGTATGATTATTGTATGGATAAAATTGAGAGAGGACAAATAATTGTTATTGTGCTTTCTACCAATCAGGATTTATGTATTTAGTAAAAACAGCAGTAGGGTTGGGCATCGTGGCTCACACCTGTAATTCCAGCATTTTGGGAGGCAGGGCAGGAGGATAGCTTGAGGCCAGGCATTCAAGATCACCTCTGTCTCTAACAAAAAAAATAAGAAATAGCATTGATGGTGATGCATGTCTGTAGTTCTAGCTACTGGGGAGGCTGAGGTGAGATAATCACTTGAGCTCAGGAGTTCAAGGTTACAGTAGACTATGATCGCCCCATTGCACTCCAGCCTAAGCAAAAAAGGAAAGAATATACTGACTGTTTTTCCAAAAATGTATAATAATATATACTAGTAGTACAATGAAATGTTATAAATGTTAGTACATTCTTACATAGAAAATCGTGCAAATGAATTTTTTATTAATGCTTTTGACATGCCTAATTACTAAGCAATTAAAATAACAAATTTTTGAATTTGAAAGATGAAGGGACAATGTGGGTGTGCTTAAGGAGAAGTTAAGTATTATGAGAGGAGGGAGTTTACAACATTATGTTTCATAATCGAAGTGCATTAGGAATGTGTTGATTCTCTGATATTATCAGGAAAATAATGCCAGGAAGGAGAAGAGGGATTTAGCATGAGAGGTCATAGACTGAGTGTGTTTTATAAATTAAGTAGAATTATTGAAGCAATTGATTTCCTCGGGCTAGGATAGTTTTAAAACTACATATTTCAGCTTTCACCATTAGCTTAGTCACCCAAGGTCACAAGGCTCAGTTATATATCCTGCTAATGCTCACCTTTTCTTGATCACATGAAGGCAAAAGGAAACATGAAAAAGGACATGTATTTGGTCCAGTCATTTCTTTCAGCTTTCTCTTTATTTCCAGTGATACAAAATATTTTTCATTCAATTTGCATGACCTTTAAAATGTAACAGATATATCGAAATGTACTTTCTTACTGTTGTATGTAATGTACTTCAGAAAATACACATAAACATTGAATATGTGAAAGTTGAAGCAAAACGAGACATTTGGACAGTAGGGTTGTATTTCAAGAGACTTTCAAGAGATTACTTTGCTTTTAAAATATAATCTACAGAAATAATGCTATCTGAACATGATACTTATTCTTTAATTTGTTATTTTCTTTAAAACTATAAACACTCTTGACCTGTTTTTCCCCAAAACATCTGATTGGCCTCAAAATTTTGAATTCAACACATCTAAGGATTTTCCCTATATAAATTTATAAAATTTATACTTATCACTAGAAGCAACATTTTTATTTTTCAATTTTATATTTAGAAGGCACTAAATCTCAAGTTGAATAAAATAGGCATACAAGTAAATTAAAAAGAATTTAATAAAAATGCTCTACAGAAAAAGATATGAAAGCTGTGGCAAATAAGCTAATGGTTAGGAGGCAGTATCCCTCTATGAAATGTCACACTATTCACTGATAAAATAATGTATAAAGGGAATTCAGCTAGTGAATTTCATCTTTAAGACTATGTCATAAAATTCCAGTATATTGAACTTTTATAAACGTCAAATTTACAAAATTTGAGGATCAGCTTTAAAATTCTTTCTATCCTTAAATGTATCAATTGTTTCCAAATAATTTCTGAAAATGGATTATTGGTCAGCAATAAGGATTAACTTATATCTATTATATAAGTGTATACTATTAAAGGTTGGTAGCTTTGGAATCTTGAGAAATTACTTATCTTTCTCAGATATACTCCTGTTTGCATTCATACGGCAAAGATTTACAATCTTTCCTTGCTTCTTAAAGTTATTTTAATTTAATTTAAGGACAGTCACCATTCTAAAAACTTTTAGATATTTTCTTCACTTTTATTTCATAATTTAATGCCATCAAAGACATATCACATAGTAGACATTTAGCATTTTAATTAATCAAATTAGTAAATGCTGGTGATGAAGAAAATTCCATTAACCCTAGATTATAATTTAAACATTAAAGTTATTATTGTTATCTTCAATAAAATCTTGATAACATTTGATATCAATGTCATTAACTTGCTACAACAAACACTTCAAAATTTCTGGATATTTAAGAGTTCAAGTTTACTAGTCTTAGGAAATTCAACATTTTGCTTTATGATATCATTTTTTCACTTCATTAAATCATTACAACATTTATTTTTATTTCTTATTTTTCTTCAGATATTTAATTACAATTCAACATTTGAGGTTACTTTTATGATTATAAATATGCATATATACATCTAGACTCTCCTGTAAAATCCATAAATGAATAAATAATAACATCTTATCTTTTTTATTTTCTTAAATACATATATGCTGATCAGTGTCTGGAAAATGGAATGTATTGACCAAGTGTCTTTAATAACTAATACCATATTTACTGATATTTAATAATATTAATGTCACTTCCCTTTCCCCTACCCCATGAAAAAAAAATAATAATAATATTAATGTTATTTAATATGTAATAATATTTATTATGTATACATTTCTTCATATGTTTATTTCTGATAACTTTGTGGTATCGTTATCACTTCTTTATTCATACATATAATAATCTTCCAAGAAGTGGAATAATTTGACACAAAGTATAGAAGTAGTGAGAAGCAGCGCTATTAATACTGCACTTTTCAAGTAATTAAATGCAAATTTATCTTTCTACTAAGCTAATAAAATTTATATTTGTATTTAACTGTCTCCTCTTTGACAACTGGAAATAAAAAGACGTTAATTTGTGGAAATATTACAAACTCTTTGTTTACAAATGCTTTCTTGAGGATTTCTGAGACTATCTTTATCAAAAGTATTATTCTTTAATATTTGTTGTTGTTCTATCCTGGTCTGGTTTGGGTATCAGGGTGACCCTGGCTTCATAGAATGAGTAAGAGAGAATTTCCTCCTCCTTGATTTTTTGGAACAGTTTCAGGAGAATTCATATTAATTTTTCTTTGTACACTTGGTAGAATTCAGCTGTAATTCCATCTTGGCTTTTCTTTGTTGAGAGATTTTTTTTTATTACTGATTCAATCTTTCTACTGATTACTGATCTGTTCAGGATTTTTATTTCTTCCTGGTTCAATTTTAGGAGGTTGTAAGTTACCAGGAATTTACCCATTTCCTCTAGGTTTTCTAATTTGTGAGCATGTAGTTGTTCATAATTGTCTCTTACAATCTTTTGCATTTCTGTTGCAAGTCTCCATTTTCATTTCTGGTTTGTATATGTGAGTTTGCTCCTTCTTTTCTTGGTTAATCTAGCTAGGGATTTATCAATTTGTTTATCTTTTTGAAGAACCAACTGAATCCAACAGTACATCAAAAAGATTTAATATACATGATCAAATGGGTTTTATACCAGGCAGAAAAGGATGGTCCAACAAGCAAAGCAATAACTGTGGTAACATCACCTAAGCAGAATCAAGGACAAAAACAATATGATCATCTCAATAGATGCAGAAAAAGCATTTGATAAAGTTCAACATCACTTCATGACAAAAATCCATCATCAACAATCTAGGGATAGAAGGAACATACCTCAGATTAAAAAAGGCAAATATGACAAACTCACAGCCAACATCGTACTAAATGGGCAAAAGTTGAAGGAAGTTTTTCTAAGAAGTGGAATAAGACAGGATGCCCATTTTCACCATTATTATTAAGCATAGTACTAGAAGTCCTAGCCAGAGCAATTAGGCAAAGAAAGAAATAAAAGGTATCCAAACTGAAAAATAGGAAGCTAAATTATCCCTGTTTGTCAATGATATGATTTTATATCTAGAAAAATATGACTCTACCCAAAACTCCTATATTTGATAAATGAATTTAATAAAGTTGCAGGATATAAAATCAATCTATAAAAATCAGTAGCGTTTCCATACAGCAATAATAAATTAGTTGAAAATGAATTCAAGAAAGCAATCCAATTTACAATATCTAAAAATAAAATAAAGTAAAATACCTAGAAATAAATTTAATCAAGGAGTTGAAAGATCTCCATAAGGAAAACTACAGAACAGTGATGAAAGAAATTGTAATGACACAAACAAATGGGAAAACTTCACATGCTTATGGATCAGAAGAAATAATATCATTAAAATGACCATGCTGCCCAAACCAATCTACATATTCAATGCAAAATACCAACATCATTTTTCACAGAATTAGAAAAAAAAAATCCTGAAATTCATATGGAACCAAAAAAGAGCCCATAAAGCCAAAGCAATCCTAAGCAAAAAGAGCAAAGCTGGAGACATTATATTAGCTGGCTTCAAAACATATTATAAGACAATATTACCAAAAAAATATCGTAGTGGCATAAAAATAGACATAGAAGAATGGAACAGAATAAATCCAGAGAACCCAGAAATAAATCCACATATTTACAGCCAGCTGATCTTTGACAATGCCAACAAGAATATACATTGATGCCTATTCTTCCATTTTTGTACTACCTCACTTTGGAAGATGGGCTCAAGCTCTATTCAGGAAAATATAAAAGGTGCTAGATTACTGTTGTTTTTTATAATTGTGTAGTATTCCACTGTATATGGCACTGATTGATCAACACTAAGGTGCTCACACAGTAGTAATATTCTTTGGGGGTGGGGGGGTTGGGAGTGGGTAAACTCACAACTAATGGACGCGGTGAGCATTGTAGGAGGGGAAAGGGCACACCTCAAATCACGGTTTGGATGTGGCAAAGTCATAACATGTAACCAAAATGTTTGTACCCCCATAATATCCTGAAATTAAAAAAAAAAGAATATACATTGAGGAAAGGACACTGTTTTTAATAAATGGTGCTGGGAAAACTGGAATGTCATATACAGAGGGAAATTGGACCCTTATTTTTCACCATATACAAAAATCAACTAGAAGATTGATTAAAGACTTAAACATAAGACCTGAAACTATAAAAATACTAGAAGAAAACATAGGAAAAACACTTCTGAATATTGGGCTATGCAAAAATTTATTACTTAAAACCTCAAAAACACAGGCAACAAAAACAAAAACAAAAAGAGAAATGGGACTTAATGAAACTAAATAACTTCTACACAGCAAAATAAATAATAAACGGTGTGAACTGAGTGAGTAGACAACCTGCAGAATGGGAGACAATATTTGTAAACTACTTAAGTGACAAGAGACTAATATTTGGAACATACAAAAACACAAACAACTCAACGCTAACAAAAAGAACAAATAATCCCATAAAATGTGAACAAAAGACATGAATTGATATTATTCAAAATAAAACATACAAGTGTACAAAAGGAATATGGAAAAATGCTCAACATCACTAATCATCAGAGAAAAACAAATTAAAACCACAATGAAATATCATCTTATCCTAGTAGAATGCCTATTATTAAAAAGACAAAAAATAACAGGTGTTGGTGAGGATGCAGAGAAAAGAGAACACTTAGACGCTCTGTGGCAATGGAAATTGTTACAGGCTCTATGGAAAACAATATGAAGATTTCTCAGAAAACTAACAATAATGAAACTGCTATTCCAGCAATTCCACTACTTGGTATCTACCCAAAGGAACATAAATCAATATAGCAAAAACATACCTGCACTGCTATATTTATAGCAACACTATTTACAATAGCAAAGATACAGAATTGATGTAAGTGTCCATCACCAGATACATGGATAAAGAAAATGTGGTATATTTACACAATTAAATACTATTCAGCTGTAAAAAAAACAGAATGAATTTTTTGCAGTACCATGGATGAAAGTGGAGGTCATTATCTTAAGTAAAATGAGCCAGGCACAAAAGTCAAATATCACATGTTTTTACTCACAACTAGGTGCTAAAAAAATATGTACAAAATGGTTGTAGAGAATGGAATGATAGAGGATGGAGATTTAGAAGGGTGAATAGGGAGGGGGATGGAAAATGAGAATTTACTTCGTAGGTACGATGCACATTATTCAGGTGATGGATATTCCAAAAGCCCCAACTTGACCACTACGCAGCCTATGTATTTAACAAAATTGCATATGTACATGGATTTGTACAAATAAAGAACTAAAAATAAACATAATGTCAAATAAAGAAGTATTGGAAGAGAGTGCAAAAATAGCTCAATCCTACAGAATGAAGGAATTAAGAAGTGGCATTGCAGATCAGTAAAAAGAGGCTGAACTTTTCTAACAAAGGATGCTGTATGCTGACTGTCATTGTGAATACATTAAAGAACTAAATATAAAAATAGTAAAATATAAGTGTTTAGAAAAGAGGAGAAGATACAGAACATTGGGAATTACCAATAAACACAAACACAAAATCATAGACTACTTTTGCTATATTAAATAATAACCTAAAAGTTGTACTTCAAAAAATACCATAAATTGTGAACACAGTCCTCAGAATCGATGTAGATGTATGCAAAACATAAAACCTTTTCTTGTAGAAGATTTTATTTTCCCTCAAAGTAAGTAGAATTACTGAACTTCTTTAAATACAAAAAAAACCATAACTTTATTATGCTTAAATTCTGATAATTAGATCTGAAAAACAATATAGACTAAGAAAATTAAGACAGTGTGAAGAACAATACTGAATGATCTAAAAGAAAGAGGCAATGGCTTATTCCAAGTGGAAACATTCTACAACTCAGGAAAATCAGCAAGAAAGAATCCAACAACCCTATCAAAAAGTGGTCAAAGGACATGAACAGAAACTTTTCAGAAGATAGACTAACGACCAACAAAGACATGAAACATTCTATTTAATCGAAGGCTGCCTGCCTCTGGACTCATGTTGTCATTGTTTTGTTTGATTTAAGAAGGCAGGAATTTACCCACCATCTAAGAATCTTCAGGGTGTAAGGGGCTTTAAGATTACCTCATGATTGATTATTCCTCCCTTAAGTTTAAGTTGTTCTGTTTTAAATGGAAAGTGTTGGATACTATAAATAAACAAATGAATAAATAAGCTAACAAGCAAACCTGAGTTCTTTGATGGGGCCTCATTCTCTTCCCCATATGCAAGCCCTAGATTCCTTTTCTTGAATTCAAAGTAATGTTGGAGTTTCCTGTCTCATGTCATCCTAACCGACCCTGGACAGCCTATTGCTATGATCTCTCTAGCTTAGGATTTTATTCTCCACATCTGAAAGATTTCTGGAACAAATCAGCTGCTCATTAGTGTTTTCACTCAATGAATGGATCTGTGGTGAGAACTGCTCCCTTATTGTATCTTGCTATATTTTTCAGGTACTGTGTTCTACTTATTAAAATTCACTGTTGCAGAATCTGCAGCAGTCACTGTCTCTTAGTTTCCATCTTCCTTACTATGAGTAAGTCAAAATTCACATCATTTTCCAAGAGTAGTTTTCCCACTACAAAGAAAATAAACCAGATTCAGTTACACAATATACCTTTTGAAAGTACCACTTTTTGTCATGCAGGATCCATTGGCTTTCAATACAAAGATACATTCTCCTGTAGAGTTTACTTGTTGGCATAACTTTTAAGACACTAATTAATGTGGACTTTGTTAATGAAAAAAAAAACTTAAAATTGGACATTTATTGAACTTCCTTAATTATATCAGATTTGTCAATAAAGTCAAGCTTATAAAAGGATAATTCAGAAATATGAAATTTGGAATAACAGAAAATGTTTGCAACCTTCATATATAACACAATGCCTGATTTCTAAAAGATGACAAATTTGACAGTTCTATTATATTATTTTATATGCATAATAAGTAATACAGTGAAATATGATTGTCACGAATTTAACTACAAAGAAGAATGCACTGCAAAGAATTAACATAAATATCAGTGAGTAAGAAGCAAATTTGTTTAAAAAAATTGTTCATTTAAAATCTGTATTTTTTTCCAAAGCATCCGCCAAAACAACTAAAAGCTTCATATTTTACATCCCTTCCACATTGCTCATATTTTTCTCTCTGCTTGCAATGCTATCTCTACACAGCATTGTCCCAAAAAATGCTTTAAAAACTATATTCAAGTCTGAGTATTTGTAAATGAGTTGATAAATTCAATTACTTAATTAAATGCTTAATTAGTATTCTTGAATGAACAAATGAATAGATGACTGGACTAAAGCAACAGCAATCTTGAAGCTAACATAAATGTCCAAAATCTACCAGGCTCTACTGGTAGATTGTTTCTGAGAAAGGGTCTTGCTCTGTTGCCCAGGCTATAGTGCAGTGGAGTCATCATAAGTCCCAGTAACCTCAAAACTCCTGGGTTCAAGTGATCCTTCTGCCTCAGCCTCCAGAGTAATTGGGGCTAACAGTGCCTGCTAACTTTAATGTTTTTTGGAGAGACAGGTCTCGTTATGTTGCTAAGGTTGGTCTCAAACTCCTGGCTTCAAACAATCTTCCCACTTGGGGCTCCCAAAGCGCTAAGATTACAGGCATGAGCCACCACACCTGGCCTCTACTGGCATTAGTAGGTTTTTAAGACAGATGTTATTATTGTATTTAGGATCATAAATCCTATTTTGGAAGTAGAAAAATTGTGACCAAAAATATTAAATATTAAGTAACACTAAAATAAAATATCCACAGATTTGTTTGATAAGAAAAGAATAGTTAGAACCATAGTTTTGATAATCCTAGTTTATCTATTGAAAATTTATTGAGTACCTACGCTATACCAAACTTTTTCTTTTATATTTTATTGTTCATCATTACCCTAAATATTGTTATAGTTTCAAAAGTTCTAACTGTTCTTATAACAGCACGGAGATGTTTTCTATTTGTAAAATAAATTTTATATGGAATTTTGAGGATCAAAGCTGCTAGGAGAATATAGTTAAAAAGTATCCACATGTTCAGTACATATGTGCCACATAATAGCACCAAATTAACTTTAGTTAGAGCTTCTCCTTTAAAGTAAAACATACAGAAATAAATCAAATTTTGCAAGATTAGCACAGGCCAATTCAATTATATTAGTATCTCTAGTTAAATGTTGACTCTATTTGTGCCAGAAATGAGTTTCCCCTTAAAGGCTAAATAATAGTGGTGCAGTTTGTTTGTACTAATACATTTTAATTTTATGGTATGTATTTTAAGTAATGTTGCACTGATGGGAATATTCTGTTCAAATAGGTCTCCAGTCAAAAAAGATAAATGAATCACAGTCACAAGTTATATTTGAATATGCAGTGTCTATTTACATATTAACACAGCATTTTCAAAGTTTTATAAGGAGAAAAAGGGGAGTTTTTTGTATTTATCATCTTAGAACTTGAAACACACTGGCTAATGGCATTGTGTTATACTAATTTTTATCATTTCTTTTGTCTTTCTCGTTTGCACTTTTTCCTCTTAGATACCAATCCCAGTAGCTACTTCAGTACAACATGTAATATATTCTAAAAGCTGTACAAATTCATTTAAAAGGACACAAAAATTGAAGTAATTTAAAACCCCATATTATTCTGCAAGATTTATAATGTACTTACTAGAGGTTCAGTGTCACCTATAAAAGGCCATGGTAATGAATCAAGGGATCAAATGTCTAGCTCTTTAAATGTAAAATTTGCCAGAAATAATTTTTGTAGCTTGTGGGAAGTAAAAGTTTAAGATTGCTATAGTGAAAACTATGTAATTAGAAATGGCTTAAGTAGCCAACTGCCAATGCACTACTAACATACATATGTGTCTGTGTGTGTGTGTGTGTGTGTGTGTGTGTGTGTATGTATATACAGCACATTTTGTTTCAGAAATTCTTGCTTCTATAACTTACGATCTGTCTATGCACACCTTCTCACAATCTTATGTAGTAGTAATATTCTCAAAGAGAGATCTTAATGAACTCTTCACTATGAGAATGGGCTTCTGAGAATCCCAAGCAGGGATTCTTAGTCCAGAAAATAACAAAAATCCAATAGGCCTTATTGAATAGACAAGTGGAAATTATATACACATCGTCATCCAATTTCTTCTCATTATGTATATCCCCAATAAAACATGGCATGTTTACATCATCAGAGGTGCACAAAATATCCAAAACAGAATTATGTGTTAAAGTCTAAAATTACACACAGTCCAAATGTCTATTACATTACACATTAAAATAATTGTGATAAATTTATATAATAAACATAAATCACCTACACATGCAACCATATATAGGGACACTGCAATTATTTGTAAGGCAAAAAAAAAAAATACACATTTTGCTTCCACATATGAGGTCTGTCCGGAAAGTATCCAGCCATTGGATAATAGTTGAGTATATTGAGAATAGTTTGACGTAATGAGAATAGTTTGCACAACATTGATGTAACCTGGCAGCCAAGGAGAGGGGAGTGGACTGTGCATTCGTGAACACTGACATCACTGTACTAGTCAGTGAGGTGTTAAGTGCTGTTGAGTGAGCATGTGTACTGTGTGGCTCTTGCATTCAAAATGACTGAGAGAGTAGAGCAAAGAATAAATCTTCATTAAATTTTGTGTTACAGTTAAACTTTCCACCATGGAAACCATTCGAATGATTCAGAAGGCTTTTGGGGACAATACAATGAGTGCAGTACAAATAAAAATGTGCCACAAACACTTCAAAAATGGTCAAGATCTATTGAAACTGACCCATGTTCTGGAAGGCCTGCAACAAGCAGAACACATGAGAATGCTGAACTTGTATGGGTTAGGTTAAGAGATGCTGAAAGAACTGTGGGAGGTTCCAACGTGCCTACTTTGAAGGGGACTGAGGAGTCAGTGTCCTATGTACAATGCTTCTCGTATCTTTTATCATCTTCAATAAATATCTCTATTTTTCATATTATATGGCTGGATACTTTCCAGATGGACCTCACATAATATCTAAAAAATACAAAGATAAACCATAGTCTGTCAAAAACTATGAATAGCTGGTAAACTATACTGTTAAGTTTTGTGCATATTTCTATATGTGTGCTATATTTCACAAAAATGTTTTAAAATATTTATTTAATAGAGTGAAGTACTACAAGGTACTGACAAACTCTCTTATATGTATCAGTTGTGTTTACTGATGGCTACATTTTATTGAAGGTTTCAGTATTGCCAGGATATCCTGCATCAGTTTATAATATAAATCTCAAGAGAAAATGCATTAAATGATAAAGAAACAAATACATCATATAATAAGGAATCCAGAAGCCAGGGAGTTGTTATGGTTGATTGACTCAATGGATCATTAGTTTTACTGTTCATTCAAGTTCTTTTGATCTCTGTTAACTCGTATCCACAGTGTGTAATGACAAATCCCCTAGCAAGTGGGGCCCATTTTGGCCTCTTTGTGCATGCATACTTAGAATTGATTACTTCTGTAAAAGATCTACTTCTTCCCACAAAAGGGATCTAAAGCAAAACTTTATAATCCAAAACTTTAAAATCCAGTTATTGCTTCCAGCTCCACATCAAGGATCCATGACATATAGTAAAGTGACCCACATCCAACAGGGCATTTATCTACCTGCAACAGACAACCTGGCAATTACAATTCAATGTCTTATTTTAAAAAAGAAAGATTAAAAAAAAAGTGGAATTATCCAGTCAAGGTTGTTTCAGTGTAGGTGAGTGTAATAAACATCTGCTACAAAAGCTCATGTGATTTCCTGAGGGACAGAAATAGCAAAGAACACTTGACCTAGCACTGCATAGTTTTCCTTTGGTCAGCCAATTTATTTGGTACTCTTTGGTTTGAAAATTTAGGAAGTGCTGTTATATTTATTTATTTTTTTCATGAACACATCTTGTTACAGCAAGCGTTAGAGCAACCAGTCCCAAAGGAATAACCGAGCCACACGCAGAGAGTTGGAGAGTCAGCCTTTATTCTCACCGGCAGGCCCAGAGGAGACAAGTCTCCAAATTCTGAGCCCCGCTTCCTCAATTTTGTCAGGTTTTATACTTTCTTTGAGGTTAGACATATCCAATAGCACACAAGCATAAATAGTTAAACAATTAGCAATGAGATTCAAAAGTTAGCCAATTAACAGCAATTTTTACAAGCAGTACAATTATAACAGGCTTACAACTTTGCTTAACTGTTTTGCGGTTTTGGCTAACAGGTGCATACTTCTACTTAGCTGCTTTGTGGTTTTACGCGAAATTAGCATTGAAATTTTCCCAGCACTGTGAGCCTCCACTTTCCTATAGCATGGGTGTGCTAACAGCTCCTTCCCAGGTCGTTATGATGGGAATGTCAACCCCAATGTGGCTGAGACAAGAATCTCAATCAATTGAGGTTTATTAAGCCAGAGCTTGAGGGCACAACCCAAACCACAGAATTGT
>CAUYSK010063243.1:0-18732 GCA_963575035.1 Avahi laniger | reverse complement strand
CCTGTAGTCCCAGCTACTCGGGAGGCTGAGGCAGTAGGATCGCTTAAGCCCAGGAGTTTGAGGTTGCTGTGAGCTAAGCTGACGCCACGGCACTCGCCCCGGGCAACACAGTGAGACTCTGTCTCAAAAAAAAAAAAAAAGTTTTAACAAACATATGACAGAGGCCTCAGTGTTCTACCTATCATCAGTGATGGGTCCTTCTTTGTCAGAGAGTCAGCAAGAATCCAGCTGGAAGTCCCATTTTAGTGCTGCTTCCCAGGACTAAATCCCACAAGATGGGTTCCCCAAAAATCAGAATCTGAAAAGGTGATTTGCATGTAGAACATTTATCAGGAGGTGCTCTTGGCAACACTTGTGAAGGAGTAAGGGAAACAGGACTAGGCAGAGAGAAATGCTGAACTATGATACAATCACAAGAAAGGACCCAGAAAGCTGAGTGCAATGCTGCATGCCTGTAGTCTCAGCTACTCAGGAGGCTGAGACTGGAGGATTGCTTGAGACCAGGAGTTGAACTTCTTTATCATCCCAAACTCCCTTGTGAGTTGGGTCTTTTCTCATGGTTAGTGGAGCTTCAGAGGTGCTTCTGCCTTGACTTCTTAATTGTCACCTGAGAATACATCCTATGATGCTTGACCCTCCACTCTTTTGGTTATTGAATCCAAGCATGTTCCTGGAATAAAGAATTCTAATGTCCCTTTCTCCGGTGGGCATCAGGTAACTCTGAGGCAATACAGACAGGTGACCCCTTGCTTATTAAGTCAATGGATGCTTTATTGTTCATAGTACTCCTCATAGTCTGTGGCTCCTCTCCTGTTAGCTTTATAATGAAGTTTAACCCTGCTTTCCAGCTCTCAACCTTCCTGCTTTATTTCTGTATTCTGACTGGTGTTCTTCAATTCAGAAGAGACTTGGTCATTTTAAAGAAAAAGGCATGCCCTTTGGCCTTTTCCATGCTCCTAGCTATTCTAGCACCAAAGAACAGTACTATACCCTCTTCCTGGAAGGGAAGTGGAATTGGTCACAAACACAATTCTAATACATTTTCTAGACGCAGTCATGTACAAGACCCGAGCTGGCCTCACTGCAACCATCTCCATGGAAACCAAAAAACATGAATTTTGAGAAGCCTGAGGTCAAATCCCTGTGGCGCATATTTTTTTCACACTGAATGACGCAGGTGAAAATAACTCAAGTAAAAGTGATACAGGCTAAATCCTAGATGAACTTGCTATTCCCAGTCTACCATCAAAGGTTACCCTGATATTTCTCAATTTGCCACACTGCTACCAATTGACAGAGAGTTATTACAAATATTCTTAGCCTCACTGCCCAACTAGCTAACTTCCCACGTTGGAACAATAGGTTTGGAGAATCGATGGCCTTTTTCCTCTATCACCCAAGCATAAAACTCTTGGACCTATGGAGCCATTCATCCATTCACATTTGAAACAATATTATGCCAAAAGAATTCACATTCTGTAGGTAATGTATTTCAAAATACTCAAAGTGATGTACGAGACTCTGGGTGATCTGCATCTAGTACAATATGTTCAAGTCTGTGGAAATTCATGATCCACAAACCAGAAGGGCAAAGAAAGTCCAGGGAGAGCCAAAGACCTAATATACCTAAATATGATCCCCAAGGGCTCCTGCATGATGGTTTCACTGGACTCTAATTCAATCTAGGGCTATGTTCTACTTTGTCATGGCATATACACTGCTCAAGACTGCTCTTTACCTTGGTGCCTTATTATATTAGCCAAGATCCTTGAGAAAAACATATATCACATGTAAACTGGATAATTTGAGAAGAGTTTAATAAAGAGACTTTTAGGATCATTAATAAAAGTGGGGGCAGAATTTCTAATCAGGTAGTCTATTACCGACAATAGGGAAGAACTATTACTATAAGCAGGTCTGAAGGGGGAAAGGGGGTGGTAAATGAAACCCAGAGAGGATACCTATATATGTAGGTAATATGACAGGAGCCATGACATTCAGTAGGCAAAATGAAGTCACCAATGTTGACTCCTCAGGAAATTCAGGAGAAGCCAGGAGAATAAATACTCTGACTTTAATTTCTTCCCAATTCCCAATGTCTTCCTTATGCCTTCCATTGGCCAGACCCAACCAGATACAGCAAATCAATAAAGAAACATTGGACTTAAACTGCAATTTAGACCAAATAGACCTAACAGAATTATAATTTGAATGTCCCCTCCAAAACTCATGTTGCAATTTAATTATCATTGTAACAGTATTGAGAAGTAGGGCCCTAAGATGTGATTAAGCCATGAGAGCTCCATCCTCATGAGTGAGTTTAATTCCTTTAAAAAGGAGGCTTTTGAAAGTGGATTCTCTCTTGCTCTCCTGCTTGCTTGCCCTTCTGCCTCCTGCCATGGCATGAAGCAGAAATGGGGCCGTTGCCAGATACAAGACTCTCAACCTTGGACTTCTCAGCCTCCAGAATTGTAAGAAATAAATCTCTGTTTTTCATAAATTACTCAATCTTGGGTATTTTGTTACAGCAACAGAAAACAGACTAAGAAAGAAAATTGGTACTGAGATATACAAACTGCCTAGCAAGGAATTCAAAATAATTGCTTGTTTTAAATAATCTCAGCAAACTTCAAAAAAATAAAGAAAAACAATTCAATAAAATTAGGAAAACAAGAATTTTAATACAAAGAATAAAATTTTGAAACCAAACAAACCAATAGAAATTCTGAAGCTGAAAACTACAATGAATGTAATGAACAATGGAATCGAGAGCATCAGTAGCAGAATTGGTCAAGCAGAAGAAAGAATATGTGAACTTGAAGACAGATTATTTAAAAATACATAGTCAGAGGAGAAAAAAGAAACAAGATTAAAAATGAATGAAGAAAATTTATAATATTTACGAGGCAGCATCAAAAAATGAAATGTTTATCTGAATTTTCCTCAATAGAAAAAAGAATCAAATGTTTAAATTACAAGATTTCCAGAGGGAGAAGAGAGAGACAAAGGGGTAGAAAGTACTTTTAAAGAAATAATTACAGAAAACTTTTCAAATTTAGAGAAGGATATAAATATCCAGGTATAGGAATGTCAAAGGTCACCAATCAGATTCAATCCAAACAAGATTACATCAAGACATTTTATAATCAAACTGTGTAAAATCAAAGTCAAAGAGAGGATCCTGAAAGCATTAAAAGAAAGAAAAGCACATCACATATAAAGGAATCCAGTAAGGCTAGTAGCAGCTTTCTCAGTAGAAACATCTCAGGCCAAGAGAGAGTGAAATGGTGAAGGGGGAAAAAAAAACAACAACCCAGAATACTGTACTTGGCAAAGCTGTCCTTCAGGAATAAAGGAGAAATAAATACTTTCTCAGACAAATAAAAGCTGAGTGAGTTCATCACCACCATATCTGTCTTACAAGAAATGCAAAGCTTTCATTTTCAAACTGAAAGAAAAGGATGATAATTAGTAACACAAAAACATATGAAAACTATAAAACTAGTTTGTAAAAATAAGTACACAAATTCATAATAATATAATATTGTAATGGTGAGGTGTAAATCATTTGTATATTTATTATGAAGGTTAAAATATAAAATTATTAAAAATAATAATAGCTACAATAATTTGTTAAGGTATACACAATATAAAAATATGTAAATTTGACACCAAAAATTTTAAATGTATTGGAGTGAGGTAAAAATATAGAGTTATTTCATGTCATCAAAGTTAAGTCATTATCAGCTTAAAATATCTATTATAACTATAAGATGTCTTCTGTAAGCCTCACGGTAACCACAAAGAAAAAAACTATAGTAGATACAAAAAAAATAAAAAAATAAAGAATCAAAGCATACCACTAGAGAAAATAATTTCATCATAAAGGAAGACAGCAAGAAATGAAGAAAGAAATGAAGAATCTTCAAAACAAGAAAAGAATGAACACAATGGTAGTAGTAAGTACTTACTTATCAATAATTACTTGAATGTGAATGGATTAAATTCTTCAATTGAAAGACTTAGAATGGATAAAAAAGCAAGACCTAACTATATGGTGCCTACAAAAGCCTCACTTCACCTTTAACAACACACATAAATTGAAAGTGAAAGAATGGAAAAAGATACTTGATGCAAATGAAAACAAAAATACAGCAGGGGTAGCTGTACTTATATCAGATAAAATAGACTTTAAGTCAAAAACTACAAAACAAGACAAAGAATGTCATTATATAATAATGAAAGTATGAATTTATGAAGAAAATATAACAATTGTAAATATATGTGCACCCAACATCAGAGCACCTAGATATATAAAGCAAGTATTAATAGATCTGAAGAGGGAGATAGAGTGTAATATAATAGTAGGGGACGCTTTTATTTCAAAATATTAAGGGAGTACAAATGTTTCTGTTACATGGATAGTTTTTGTAATGCTTGAGTCAGGGCTATAAATGTGCCCATCACCCAAATACTATTCATTGTACACTTTAGGTGGGTTTTTGCCCCTCCCCTCCTCACTCCTCCCTTCTGCTTGATTTCCAATGACTTTTACTTCCAGTAGAGAACTTTAATACCACACTTTCAACAAACCCAACTTGGCAGCATCCACATGGTGCTGACTCTGCAGACATGAAGAATACAAGAGCTGAGAGGGCATGGCTATCTCTGCCTAGATATCAAAGGATGTTGCAGATAGCCTAAGTGCCAAGGCAGAAACCTCCCACAGGGGCAGAGTGTCCCACCAGGACAATGTTTAGTAGAGTTGTGGAAGTGGAACCATCCCCAGTGCCCCAGAACTGTAGGGCCACCAGCATGCAAATCTAGCCTAGAAGAGCATCAGGGTATGAGACTCCAACCCAAGAGAGCTGAAGTACAAAATCAGCCCAGCAAAGCCATAGGGGTGGGGCTGCCTGAGAGCTTGGAGGCCCAACCCTTGCTCCAGTGTGCCCAGAATATAGGACATGGAGTCAAAGTAGATTCTCCAGCTTTAAGAGTTAATTTTGTTTTCCATGTTGGGTTTTGGACTTACTTGGAAGAAGTTGCCTATTTTTCAATTTTGTAATGGTAATGTCTATCCTATGCTTGTCCCACCATTGTAGTTTAGAAATATATAACTGTCTTAATCCATCTGTGTTGCTGTAAAGGAATATCTGAGACCAGGTAATTTATAAAGTAAAAAAGGTTTACTTGGCTCATGATTCTATTGACTAGAAGATAGGGCCTCAGGTGAAGGCCTCAGGCTGCTTCCACTCACAGCAGAAGGTGAAAGGGAGTTGGTGTGTGCAGAGATAACATGATAAGAGAGGATGCCAGGGAGGAGGTGCCAGGATCTTTTTAGCAACCAGCTGTCATGGGAACTAATAGAGCCAGAACTCACTCATTACCATGAGTACAGCACCAAGGCATTCTTGAGGGATCCTCCCCCATGACTCAAATATCTCTTATTAGACACTACCTCCAACATTGGGCATCAGATTTCAACATGAGGTTGGGGGGCAGGGGACAATCATTCAAACTATAGCCATAACTTTTTGATTTCACAGGCGCACCGTTGGAGGGAATTTTGCCTCAGGAGGAATCAGTCCTCGAGTTTCTACCGTATCTGATTTAGATGAGACTATGGCCTTTAGATTTATGAGTTGGTGTTGAAACAACTTAAGACTTTCGGGACCATTGGGATGGAATAAATGTATTTTTATGTGAGAAAAACATGATTTTTGGGGGGGCAGTGACAAAATGTTATGGTTTAAATGTCCCCTTTAAAAGTCATGTTGAAATTTAATTGCCATTTTAAAAGTATTAATAGGTGGAGCCTTTAAGAGGTGATTAGTCCATGAAGGCTCAACCCTCTCCAGTGGGTTTGATGTCTCCAGAAAGGGGACTTTAGGCAGTGGGTTCTCTCTTGCTTTCATGCTTGCTTGTCCTTCTGTCTTCTACTATGGGATGATGCAGCAAGAAGTCCTTCCCAGAAGTGGGCCCCTTGACCTTGGACATCCCAGCCACAAGAACTATAAGAAATAAATCTCTGTACTTTATAAATTACCCAGTCTCAGATATTCTATTATAGCAGCAGAAAACAGACTAAAACATGGACATATGCAGAATATTCTATCTATAAGCAACAGAATACACCTTCTTCTGAAGTGCATAGGAAACATTCTCCAGGACAGATCATATGCTAAGGCATAAAACAAGTCTTAACAAATTTCAGAAGAGTGAAATTATATTTTCCAACCACAATGCTATGATACTAGAAATCAATAATAGAAGGAATTTAAGAAAATTCACAAATATGTGAAAATTAAATAACATGCTCCAAAATGGTCCAAATATGTAATTATAAGGAAACTGTTAAAATATCTTGAGACAAATGAAAATGGAAAACATACCAAAACTTATGGGATGCAGCAAAAGCAGTTCTAAGATGAACATTTATATCAATAAATACATACATTAAAAAGAAGAAAGATTTCAAATAAACAACCTGACATTACATCTCAAGGAACTAGAAACAGAAGAACAAACTAATCCCAAAGTTACTAGAAGAAAAGAATTAATGTCACAGCAGAAATAACTAAGAGACTAGAAAGAACAATAGAAAAGATCAACAAAACTAAAAGCTGGTTTTATGAAAAGATTTTTTTAAATTCAATAAACCTTTAGCTAGAATAACTAAGAAAAAAGACAGAAGAAACAAATAAATAAAACCAGAAATTAAAGAGGAGACTTTATAAATAATACCAGAGAAATACAAAGGGTCATAAGAGACAACTATGAACAATTATAAGCCAACAAATTGAATAACCTAGAAGAAATGGATAAATTCTTGGATACATACAACCTACCAAGATGACATCATGAAGAAATAGAAAACCTGAACAGATCAATGATGAGTAAGGACCTTGAATCATTAATAAAAATGTCTCCCATCAAAGGAAAGCACAGTATCTGATGGCTTCACTGCTGAAGTCTACCAAACATTAAAGGAAGAACTAATATCAATCTTTCCCAAACTCTTACAAAATAATTGAAGAAAAAGGAATAATTCCAAATTAATTTTGTGAGGTCAGCATTACCATGATACAAAAGACAGACAAGGACATACAAAAACAAAAACTACAGGCCAACATCCCTGATGAACATAGATGCAAAAACCTTCAACAAAATGCTGGCAGACAAGATTCAACAGCACATTAGAAGGATCAATCACCATGATTGAGTGGGATCAGTCCCTGGGATGCAAGGATGGTTCAACATACACAAATCAATAAATGTGTTATGCCACATTAATAGAATGAAGGACAAAACCCATATGATCATCTCAATAGATAAAAGGCATTCAACAGAATTCAACATACTTTTTATAAGGACTCAACAAATTAGGTGCAGAAGTAATGTACCTGAACACAATACAGGTCATATATAAAAAGTCAATAGCTAACATAATACTCAATAGTGAAAAGTTGAAAGCTTTTTAGTTAGGATCGGGAATGAGACAAGAATGCTCATTCTCACCAATTCTGTTCAATGTAGTACTGGAAGTTCTAACCACTGCAATTAGGCAAGAGAAAGAAATAAAAGGCATTTAAATTGGAAAGAAAGAAATTAAATTTTCTGGTTTCAGACAACATAAATCTTATATCTAGAAAACCATAAATACTCCACAAAAATAATTGTAAGAACCAATAAAGAAATTTAGTAAAGTTTTAACATATAAAAGTCAGTAGCATTTTTTTACACTAACAACAAACTATATGAAAAAGAAATCAGAAAAACAATTCTATTTACAATAGCTACAAAAATATAAAATACTCGGGAATAAATTTAAACAAGGAGGTGAAAGATCTGAACCAGAAAAACCAGCTTGCAAGTACTGCTTGACAGTTTACACTGGTAAATAGAGCTAACCAGAAAGATCCTCTGTCCAACTCAAAGTCCTCCTGAAGATCATATAGTTCCTCCTGACATAGACCAGTGTCTAACGTCAAAGTGGTGCTGGCAGGTTCAGAAAATTCAGGGTTGAAACTCATAATGACTCTGAAAGAGAAGACCCTATATGAACAAGTGAATGGAAATTTATAAGCTATTCGAGTACTATATTTAATTCCCATACTTACTCTGGACATCAATTTGAGGGTTTGAGATCATGGATATTTAGATTTTAATTCTTAGGGCTTAGAAGTGAAGGCTTCAAGGCAGGATAATTAGGGTATTGCTTTGTAAACCAAGGTTTGCATTAGGTTGAATCACATGGAAATTATCTGAATACTGCAAACTGTAAAACATTAATGAAGAAAATTGAAAAACACACAAGTAATGGAAAGATATTATATGTTTATGGAGTGAAAGAATTAATATTATAAGAAAGCAATACTCTAAATATCAAAGAATTATAAGACCTAGTAAATATGAATGAAGAGGAATCAGGGCAATATGTGTGAGAATGAAGAGTTTAAGATCAGGAGATGGCAGAATATAAGTTCAGATAAGAATTCATTGTCACTGGGGAATTCACTTTGGAATAAGAATATTTTTTAACTTTTACTTTGATATAATTACACACTTAAGATAAATTGCAAAATGGCACAGAGAATCTCCAGGTTCCCAAAATGTTAATATTTTTACCACATTGCCTAATGATTCACCTTCCCTCCTGTTCCCTCATTTCTGTCCTTTCTCCTCCTCTTTCTTCTTCTCTCTCTCCTTCACTCCTTCTTTCTTTCCCTAAACACACACACACACACACACACACACACACTCACGCACACACATTAATTTTTCTGAACTCCCTGAGAATAAGTTGGAGACATGATGCCCATTAACCCTAAATACTTTAGTGTATGTTTCCTAAAATCAAGGTCATTCTCTTATACAACTACTGCACAGTTAACAAAATGAGAATATTAATATTAATACAATGTTTTTAGTGAATCTATTGACCTTGCTCAAAGTTCATCAGCTGTTCTAGTAATCAATTGTTCCTTTACAAGAAAAGAAAATCACAGATCACAAGTTGCATGCAGTTATCACATCCCTTTAGCATACTTTGCTTATCAATTCAAATTTAATGTTCTGGCAAGGTTACCTAAAGCTGGTCCTAATATTTTCATAGATGGCTCCTTGAAGCCTGGTCATGTTGATGGCCTGTAATAACCAAGATAGAGATAACTGAACTTTCTTGACATAGTATAAAGAAAGTAAGTTCCAGATATTAGAATTAAATTATAGTGTAAGACTTGAAAATCCACCACCTGACTACACAAGGAGCACCAGAGGATACTCTCTCTGTTAAGGAATGCACTAGTGATGGAAACACTAGTATCTATGAAAGGCTAAGTAGTGGCTATTATCTGTTGATTGAAGTTGGCAGTATGGTAATCTGCCATAGAACTGGGCTCTCTAATATCAATGTAGAGGGTGAGATTTTGGAATGGCAGAGGCTACATGGCAACTCTGAGCCATTAACCATAATTAATATAATGTTCAACAAGGCTGGAATGGAAATCACAATACCTTGATGCCCAGAAATCTATGGCAATCAAAAATAGACCATTGTGTTCTTAGGAGTAAGATAGGTGGATAGTCAACTAAGCTGTTGTTCAATTTTATTATGATAAAAAAATAGAAAGCTGGGGATCAGAAGGTTGATGTCAGATGCCGCATGGAAAATTGTACTTCCTCGTGCAGTGTCCATATCTGAGTCAGTCCACAGACCCAGAATCTATTGATTCAAGATGATCTCAGGTCACTTCAGTTATAAACAGTGAAATTCTGATATTCACTGTTCACTCTGATTTTCTCCAACGGAGGCGTTAGTAATTTTCCAAGGTTAACTGTACTGGGGAAAAGGAATATTCAGACTTCTCTAGAACTATTATACATAAGGTTTGAGTTGACACTGATCCCAGAGAACCTAAAATACATGTTCCTAGGATGTGTGGAGGCCCATACAATCCAGGTAAGGAATGAAATTTTGGTTCAAGTCCATCTCATAGTGGGTCATATGAGTCCACACACTCACAGTGTGTCTCTTTACCTGATCTGAGTTTATAATTGGAATGCACATTCTTCAATGCTGGATCTCTTCTGTTATTTTTCTAACCTGTGGGGTAATGACCATTATAATAGGAAAAACCAGGTGAAAAACCCCCAAACGTCCAGAAATCTAAATCAGAAGAAATATTATGTTGCTAGAAGCACTGCATAAATTTTTATCACCATCAGAATTTAAAAGATGTGGAGCCATACGGACCCTATTACATCTCTCTCAATTCTTCAGTTTGGCCTCTGCAAAATCAGGTAGCTTATGCCTGATGGATTACTGTAAACTTAATAAAATGGAAGTCCTGATTGCAGTTGCTATGCTAGATGTAGTATTTTTATGAAATCAGATCAACATAACCGTGGGCACTTAGTATAATGCTATAGATTTGGCAGAATACTTTCTTCCTAATGCACAGAAGCAGGGAGGATTGAAAGCCATTCACTTTTTCATGTCAAAGATAGCAGAGTACATACATTTTCTTGCCTGGATGTTATGTTAACTCTTTATTCTCTGACATAATATCATCTATCGGGACCTCGAATATTTTGCAATTCCTCAGAATATCATTCTGGTCCACTTCATGTTAATTGGATCTTTTGAACTAGAAGTGACAAATATCCTAGATGCCTAAGATACTTGTATACCAAAAGATGGTGGATAAATTCTATATTTATGGGCCTGTTGTATTGCTGAAATTTTTAAGGGTTCATTTGTATGCCAAAAAGGTGTTAAATACACCTCACAAAGATTCATGGGTCTGACATATTGGTAAAGTTTTAGCAGGAAATTCTCTGATGCTGTGACATGTTTCCAAAGAAAAAAACAAGTTGTTGCTCCTTGTATCTCTCACCACCTACAGAGAGAAATGGCATTTATTTGGCTCTAATCGGAGAGTCACAAGACAGACACCTAGAACTTTGGAGGAAAAACATGGTCTCTTTGGCAAAAAAATATTCTCTCTTTGCAAGATATTTTCCACTATGTTACTATGCATTAATCAAGATTGGACACCTGACTATAAGATATCAAGGGACTTTGCAAACTAAAATGCCCATCATGGCCTGAGAGTTATCAAATATGCCGTGTCATCTATCATTTAATCCCCTGTACAATGAAGTAATACGTTTGGAACTGGGCTTCAGTGTGTACAGAAGGTATAAATCAACTACCTGAATAGGTGGCCCAGATATCCATGTCACCTTGGCTGCATTAACTTCTATTCTTCAGTTCACACTAATGGCCTCATGAGATGGAGTGGGAGAGATCTATATAACCAACTGACTGATGAGGAAATCACATGGGCCTGATTCACAGACAGGTCAGAACGATATGTTGGCGCTAGCCAGAAATGGACTGCTGCTGCCATGTTATAACCCCAATCAACTAGCCCAAACCAGAAGATTGGGTATAAGAAACATATGGATGGAATGGACACAAAATATACAGATATTTATATCTAAAGTTGATACCCATCAGATAACATCTGTTGCAGAGAAATATGCCTTAACAACCAGATAGACAAGGGACTCAATCAGTGGATCTCAGCCAGTGTCTTTCCTCAGCTACCTCAGCACTTGCACAACATGCTCATGGGAAAAAGGATCTCAACTACACATGAGTCCAACAACATGGATTCCCTTTCAACAAGGTTAATCCTTCTGTAACTGCTGAATGTCCCAACCCTCTAATAGTAGAGATAGACAATAAATCCCCAGTATGGCACCATTACTCAGGTAGATCAACCAGATACCTGATAGAATTTCTATTACCTCAGACTCCTTGCAATTTTGGAAAAGCAGAAACTCACCTTTATCTGAACTGATACATACTAAGATGTGTATTTGCCTTCTTTGTCTGCAGAACCTCCATCATTCCCACCATCCAAGGGCTTAAAAAATGCCTGGTCCATTGACATTAAATTGCACACAATAATTCACAGTACCAAAGGGCTCGTTTTACAGCAAAGGAGGTACAACGATGGGCTCATGAACATGGGAATTCCTGGACTTGCCATGTACCTCATCACCCAGAATCAGCAGGCCTAAAAGATGTGTTGAAGGTTTAGCTAAGGTGCAAGTTCAGTCACATCTTGGGATGTAGTATAATCACTGAAACAATAGCCAATATATGATGCTTTTCCTGCATAGCTAAAAAATTCAGGTCCAGGAACCAAAGAGTGATAGCAGGAGTAGTCCCAATGACCTTTACTCCAGTGAGCCACTTGTAGAATTTGTTTCCTCATTCCTGCGAACCTAGGCTCTGCTGGGTTTGTGATACTGATTGCAAGAGCAAGGGGCTCTGCTTCCACTTGATAACAAAGTGAACCAGAAGCTACTACTATCGTCTTGAAACTTTGAGTTCCTAATGTCAATAGAACAACAGGCAAAGAAAGAAATTTTTATACTTACTGAGGTAATCACCCTCATTTCTGTCAGGAGTTAGGGTTGGTACTATACATAGGGATAGGGAGAATTATGTTAGAAAGGATTGTTTGAAACTCAGGGGATCCACTGAAGCATCTCCTAGTGCATGTATTTCCAGTGATAATTGTGAATATCCAATTGCACCAACCATGGCCCAAAAAGCAAAGGCAACTGAGCGCTCAAACCCCTCCAGGATGAAGCTCTGGGTCAGCCACCCCAGACAAGTAACCTAAATTAGCCAAGGTGATAGCTTATTGTGAGGAAAGCATAAAACTGATGGATGTGGAGAAAGATGATTAATATAAATTATGGTTCTGAGACCAGATACAGTAGCAGGAACTGTATCTTGGCATGATAACCCTCTATAAGCCTTCTAAAGAGAACATAACTGGCCACGAATTTGAAGGATTGCTTCCTCATTCAGAAAAGAAATGAGGACATGTCATTCTCACAAAAATGGATACTTTAAATTATAGTACCAAAAGGTAGATTGCATCAGCCTGAATTTATACCCCTCTTGGGAATACACAGGTCCCTGGCCACGTGCTCGAAGTACATGTCTGGCTGTCACCCCTATAACTCTATCTCCTAATATCATCGACTCTCCTGGTCTCCCTTGGGCTGAGATCCAAGTTCCAGTAGATCCTCCTTTAAAGCAGCTTCAACACAAGATCTGACCATATGAGACTCATGAAAACTCTGGCTTTTCCACTTCTTCCAGCCTCAAATGAAGTGCTATTCCATTGGTGCAGGATCTTTCTGGGGATTACTTGAAAGAGTGAGGTGGTGCAACCTATAAGTTCAACAGAGTTAATCAGCTGAATCAAAATGTAGTTGTTTTACAGAGCTTATCTAGACACATCCAATGAGACCAGGCAACCAGCTGTGTTTTCTCATGAAGCTACTGAATTCTCTGTAATGTGCTACGTTGCATTTGCTGTCTCTCCTCCCTTGTCTCATGTCCTTTTTCTGTTCACTCTAACTGCTCTGTAACTGCAGCCTTCAATAAACCCTCAGCACAAAGCTTTGCCTCAATCTCTGTTTTCTAAAGAAGTCAGACTAAGATACACTGTATCACTTGGCTGTCAACACCATACTCCAGTTTGACAGGTCACAAACCTGAAGGCTGTTCCTAGGCACATCCCTCTTATTCAACTTCCATATCTATCCCTGTCACCTACCCAGCAAAGTCTAAGCACTGAAACATGATGAACAATGGCCTCCATGCTGCAGCTCCTGCCGTCTCTACAACCACTCCTCTTCTGGTTCTCCTCCTCGTGTGGTTCTCTCCAGCCATAGCAATCTACTTGCAAGATGTGGTATGTCTTCTTCTACACATCTTCTCATGATCCTCCCAAATTCACCTTTCACCGCTCACAGCATCCTTCATGCTCCTATGTCCACTTGGTAAAAACAAAACAAAACCACTCGTCACTCAAAATGAAGCTGTCATTCATTTGTCATATCCTCTGTGAAGCTGTACCTACCACTGCTGCTAGATAGATAAAATAAGAAAAAATATAGCTAACACTTACACAGTAGTCCTTGCTCTATGCCAGGTGCTGTCTTGGGCACTTTGCATGTCATGCACTCACTTAGTCCTCACAACTCCATAAACCAGGTACCATTATTATCTCCACTTCACAGATAAGGAAACTAAGGTACAGAGGACTTAGGTCACATAGGTAGTCCAGTACAGATGCTCCTCAAATTACCATCATAAGCTGAAAATACGGTAAATCAAAATACATTTAATACACCAACTTTCTGAACATCATAGCTTAGCCTAGCTTACCTTAAGCACACTCAGAATACTGACATTAGCCTATACAGCTAATCATCACAGGAAAATCATCTAATACAAAGCCTATTTTATAATAAAGTATAGAATATCTCATGTAAGAGTATGGATTGTTTACCCTCATGATCACACTGTTGCCTTCAACAGTCTCATACTGCCTACTGCTAGGCCGGGCAAAGATCAAAAGTCAAAATTTGAAGTATGATTTGTACTGAATGTGTATGTATTGCTTTTATATCATAGTAGAGTCAAAAAATCTTAAGTCAAATCATAGCAAATTGAGGACTGCCTGTATTTAAATGAGCACCTATGCTGTTTCCAATCATACTCTCCTGGCTTGCCATTTTACTATTCTGTCTGGCCAATTATACTATCTTCTTTATGTCCTTCTATCAGAGCACTGACCATGTCTGAGACCCTTCTTTGTCCATATGTGTGCCTCTCTAGTAGGCTGAGTTGCTGGAGTTGAATATGTCGAAATCATTACTGTGTGCTAGCACAGAGCACAGGATCTTGTGCAGAGCAGGTACCTGGTAAATATTTGCTGAATTAATTAATTAATTATCCTGGTAAAATTCTTGAGAATGACAGATCTTAGACCTAGCTTTGTTATTATCTCATTTGATTTTTCCTATATTTCAGTAAAATATTTATTCTTAACATGGTTACACATTCAGTAAGTAGAAGAAGCAAGGCTTGAACTAAAATATTTGTATACAAAACCCCATGCTTTTCCTAAGTGTACGTATTGGCTCATCTGGTGATCTCTCTGTGACATAAGGAGAAATATTGGGAAAAATTTTTAATTTTCTCACTCTTCTATCCCACAGGCTAGGTAAATTCCACCTACAACTGTGAAATTCTTTAGGAAGATGACCAGGCTTGGGGAGAATTTTATAGACTCAAAGTTGTACTTTATCAGAGTAGAGACATTGTAACAGAAAACAAGATTAAATAAGCCTTTAAATTCATCTAATTTAAAGAAAAGTTACAAGTTCTACTGGCCAATGTATTGGGTCTCCAGCATGCTAAAGAGAATAGTACTAAGCATTGCAAAAGTCCTTACCTTTGATGTTAAATGATCCTTCACCTCCCTCAGTAACCCTAGATCATAATCTTTTGAAATTGCCCTTGATAATCCTCTTAGCGGGATTTACTAACATTTAAATCTATTAAAGATATGTCCTTTAGTTGAATCTTTGAAGTTCACTGAAAGTGTTATTAATATATTTTGCCACTAAGACAACTTAATAGAATGGCCTAGAATTAAAGCATTATTGAAGGCCTGGCATGGTGGCTCACACCTGTAATCCTAGCACTTTGGGAAACCAAGGTGGGAAGATGGCTTGAGCTCAGGAGTTAGAGATCAGCCTGAGCAAGAGCGAGAGCCCCGTCTCTGCAAAACATAGAATTAGCTGGGCGTGGTGGTACAGGCCTGTACTCAGGAGACTGAGGCAGGAAGATTGCTTGAGCCCAGGAGTTTGAGGTTGCAGTGAGTTGTGATGATGCTACTGCACTTTAGCCAGGGTGACAGAGTGAGACTCTGTCTCAAAAAGAAAAAAAGACATTGTTGCATTTTTAAAAATATGACCGTCACATCTTGAAAATTATAATCTTTCATATAAACAAAAGGTCATGCAAACATTGACTAAACTTCTAATATGTACTAGGCATTATGCCTAGCACAGATGGAAACAAAATAAACTCCATGTGGGTGAGGATGCTGTTTTAACTTACCATGGTATATACATAAATTAACACTGTGCTTGGCAAGTAATAGGCGTTCAAAAATATTGACGGAATGTGTAAGTAACATATGACAGATGCATGGTCTTTGCCCTAAAAAATATTGCAATATATGATAGTTGAACTGCCAATCTAAAAGGAAGAAGCTGAGGCAAAATTAATGTAAGTACAGAGTTTATTTGGGCCAAGCTTGAGGGTTACAGCCAAGGAGCATAGACTCAAGTTGCCCTGGATATGCACTCCAATTAGTATCACTTACAAGTAGGTTTTTAAAGGAAGAGGGAGTTCCTAAGTTGTTTACCAAGAATTTGTATTAAAATAACAGAAGCTGTTAATTGGCTAGACTTTGTTCTTTGTATCATAAGTTCCAGGAAGGCGAAGATAATGGGTGAGACAGCTAGTTAGGAACAAAATGCTTTTAAATAATTGCTCCCAGGCATGAATGTGCGTGTGTGGGCAGGGGGTGACTGAAGTCCCATAGTAATGTCTCTCTGGGCCTCATAAATTTTGCGGGCCTCACATAGCTCAGACTGCTCTGAGCTATTTTTCTTTTCTCAAAACCACATAAGAACCCATCTTGAGCCCATGGGCAAATTCATGCTCCACAACTGTGCATGAGCATGTGCAGGGCCACAGGTCCAGCTCAGGGAAGCCAATTAGGTATGACAGGACCTAGAGAGCATGAGGTTATGATGTAGGGCTTTGTAGGCAGGGGACAAGGCTGTGGAAAAGAAAAGTGACTCAGACGTGCTCAGAGATCTTACAACGCACACTGTAGGAGTCTCCATTTCTCTAGTTTGTCCCTTTGGAGGAAAAAAACGAGGTTATGGGATGTGGAAGCTGCTCAGTTGTAAAGAGTTCAGATCTTCTTTATTGTAGCTTGAGTCATTCTGTGAACTCTATCACCCAGAGGGAGATCCCAACGCAGGACCACGACACAGTAAGCTCTTCGTATGTATAGCGGAAGGAAGAAAATTAAGTCAGATGAAATGGTCGCCCTTAGCCTCAGAAGTCAAAGGGGAGACTTCTAGCCCAGCTCTCTATCAGCACCTTATTATGGTCATTATTGTGCATGATGCCCAACCCTAGAAATGAGGAAGAGCAACTCACTTTTATAGGTGGGTGAGAGGAGAAAAGAGGCTTGATAATGGGGTGGTGGGAGGAGAGGGCAGCAAATGTTCTCCATGGGAAGGACTGGCTCCCACTCTGGGGACTCTGTCCCAGGACTCAGTGGGTACACAGACCCACAAGCAGCAGACTTAGCAGTGTGAAAACAGCAATATAGAGAGAAAAAAAATATGATCCTGGTCTTGAAACAGAAGGGATATATTGTATAGGGACTTGTTACATCAACCCTGGAATGTTAGATTTGCCTACCTATTCACATGCCTCAAAAAGACAAAGATGACATACCACACATTTATCCATTCATTAGCCATAAAAAGGCACAAAGAAAAATATTGATACATCCTACTACGTAGATGAACCATGAAAACATCATACTAAATGGAACAACTCAGACACAAAAGGCTACATATTATATGACTCCATTTCTGTGAAATATGCAGAATAAGTAAATTCATAGACGCAGAAAGCAGATTAGTGGTTTTCAGGGGCTGGGGATGGGGCGAGGAATAAAGAATGACTGCTTAACGGATATGGGGCTTCTTTTTGCGATGATGAAAAAGTTCTGGAATAAGATAGTGGTGATTGATGCAAAACTTTGTGAATATGCTAAAAACCACTAAATCGTGCAGTCTAAAAAGGTAAACTTTATGATATATAATTTGTATCTCAATTTTTAGGAAAGAAAAGAAAGAAAATGCAGGACAGATAAAAGGAGAAAATTCTGAGCCAATCTGAATTTTCGTGTACAATTCTCTGTGGCAGATGAGCCTTTGGGGAACCCTGGGGCCTATGCCTAGGCATTATTAAGCAGCATTGTATACTTCAGAGAGCACAGGATCTCCTGGAAGAAGCTTGTTGGTATTCCCAGGGCAGCATTTTCTGTATGGTCTCTGATCCTGTGCTCTCAGGATCAAATATTTATATGAGATGGGAAAATTTTCTACCCGTGAATAAAAGGATGAGCTTCTACATTATTTCATATGTTCCCAGAGAACATTAGGACTCCAGAAATACACTGTAATTTCTGTCTCAAGCCAGAGCGTAGTAACAACACGAACACCCAGGCTTTGTAGAAAACTAGGAACACAAAGCACTTAGCAATCGCCAGACACAGTTAATGAAGCCAGGGACACAGTACATGGTCAAAAACTAGGAGCTCAAGATGGGAAAGCCAAGAAAAGTAGACCATTACTGAAGCCTTACTATAAGAATCCAAGGTGACAAATGAAACAAGCTAACATATATTGAAGGCTTAATATGTGCCAAACATTGTCATTAGTATTTTAGAAATGTTGATTCAATTGATGTTCATAATAATTCTGTGATGTACTATTACAACTCCCATTGTATCCATGAAGAAACCTAGGCACAGAGAGGTTAAGTAACTAGCTCAAATTCGCACAGCCACTGAGACGGGACCCAAGTCCTTAATCAAGGCTACAGTATTCCTAGTTGTTGGTGTCAATTATGCTGAAATTAAAAGAGAACCTGCACCTCGAGACCCTACCACGTGGGAGGGAGGCAGTGGTTGTGGGGAACACAGGGACAGCCAAAGACAGCCGCATCCACAGCGCCTATCCTATCCG
>CAUYSK010063241.1:0-41718 GCA_963575035.1 Avahi laniger | reverse complement strand
TTGAGGATTAAGTTTTAACATAAGTTTTGGAGGAGACAAAGCTTCACACTATGGCAGATTGCAATCTACACCATAGACTCTGTGGATCATAGACCTTCAAGCATCACCATAGGCTTTCCTGGGTCTCCAGCTTGCAGACAGCAGATTGCGGAACTTCTCAACCTATGTAATCATTTGAGCCAAGATCTCATAATAAATCAATCTCTCGCTCTCTCTCTCCCCCCATGTATATGTACACACACACACACACACACACACACACACACACACAGTCTCCAATCTCCTATTGGTTCTGTTTCTCTGGAAAATGCAATGCTGACTAATACAACAGTAAACATTGAGTAATTTATGGCCTTAAAATAAAGCGTTAGATATGGAGATACCTGAAAGAGATACAAGCAGATCTACCATTTGATCCAGTAATCCCATTACTGGGTATCTACCCAAAAGAACTAAAGACACTCTACAAAAAAGACACCTGCACCTGAATGTTTATACCAGCACAATTCACAATTGCAAAGAAACAACCCAAGTGCCCATCGATACATGAGTGGATTAATAAAATGTGGTATATGTATACCATGGAGTACTTACTATTCAGCTATAAGAAACAATGGTGGACACAGCATCTCTTGTATTTTCCTGGATAGAGCTGGAACCCATTCTACTAAGTGAAGTATCCCAAGAATGGAAAAATAAGCACCACATGTACTCACGAGCAAATTTGTTTCACTGATCAACACCTAAGTGCACATATAGGAATAACATTTATCAGGCGTCGGGCAGATGGGAGGGGGGAGGAGGGGATGGGTATATACATACATAATGAGTGCGATGCGCACCACCTGGGGGGATGGGGGATGGACGTGCTTGAAGCTTTGACAGGGGGTGGGGGCAAGGGCAACGTAACCTAAACATTGTATCTCCGTAATATGCAGAAATAACAAAAGAAGTGAAAAAAATATAATGCATTGGAGAAAATAAGAAATTTTGTAAATAAATGAACTGAACTTTTGATTTAAAAAGCTAGAATGGGACAAATCAGTGATTAAAGAAAAGCAGAAAGGAGAAATTAATAAAGACAATAGACAAAAATAAGAACATAAAAAGGTAAAACATGGAGCTAACCAAAAACCCCAGAGAATTCTTAAGTATAAGTTTATAAAATTTATGTCAATATGTTTGAATTAGGAAAATAATTTTGGGTTATTTCTTAGTACTCTACTCTGACATTTGAAGAAGTGAGTGGATTACATAATCTTGGGCAGAGGTTGGCTGCTTTATAGTGAATAGTCCCAACAGTCTGACCACCTTACCTCATAGGTCTTGCACACTGAATTACCCTGGCCCTTTTAGAGGAGGGGCAGAGAAAATGAGCTCCAGCGAAGCTCCGTTTCCCTGCTGAAAATGCCAAATGATCAGACACAAAGCAAGGCTAGATGGGGAGCATTGGGCCAGGTGACCAATTGCATTTCATACAGCCCAAAATAGTCTGTGCCCATTTACCAACTTTCAGGGCCTTCAACAGGACAAAGGACCTCTGCCAGGAAGCAAACACTCTAAAATGGGTGACCTTGAATCTTGGCTGGCTGATAATGGACCACGAAGAATTGACAAAATCCAACTGCTTGCTGGAAGATACATGGTTTCCTTCAGCAGACAGGTAAAAGATGAAATAGGTTGGCTTAAAAAAAATGAAGAGCATTGGACTTATTGATTTTTATAAACAAAACCCTTTGGGTGCCCTACAAGTAGAAAAACGCTGTGACAATCTGTCTTCTTGGAATAAAAATAGAGACTTGTAAAAATTAAATGTGCTTTACTTCTGAAATGTATGCTAAAGTAGGAGTAAACGACTACTGAAACTTTTTCTTTCCTTTTTTTTCTTTTTGTCATAAAGAAGGTTGCTTAGCTTGTTCTTTCTAAAAGCAATGCCACGAGACCTGCTCAAATCTCTGGCTTACACAGGAGTGGAGTTGAGGGCAGAGGCTTCAGGCCGGAGGCCCACCCTAATCCAGCTTCATTCTTCACTAGACAAACTCACTACACATTCAGTGAGCTTTAACTTAAGTGGATGGTTTTTGTAATATTCAGAGTAATTAAAATATTCTGCACTTCTGGGTTTATAAGCTTTTTGTTCATTTTTCCATTATATCATTTTCTAGATTTTATCACCTGTTTACCAGCTCATCCCCCACTCTTCTCGAGGGAGCAAATTGAAAGTCACGGTGGCGTGCTCCCAAAGGTGGAAAATCGCATCCTATTTACATTTAGGAGCAGGGAGGAAGAGAACAATGAAGGGAGGGACGCAGCCATGCGGGTAACTTTTAGCGAGTGATCGCTCTGTGAAGGAATTCTGCAGGTTATTTCACGTTTTATTGCATTTAATCCACACACCAACTTTTCCATATTGACAGATATGGTCAGATTATATATGAAACTTACAAAAATATAAGAAATTTGATTATGATCACAAAGCTGGTTCGCATTATGACTCTGATCTAATTCCAAAGTACATGCTTTCTTGGTTACTACATAATTATGTCAAATTAAAAGAAAAATAAATTGGCTGCAATATTGTCATTCCTTACAAAAGGCAAGCCTCAAAAATGTGCAGTGGACCTTTCAATTGCCAATAGTCACGAAGAAAAATCAGAGCGGGCAATAGGGTGCCTTTTGGTGACGGTGTTTATTTAAGTCGGAGTGGAATATGCCTGATTTTGAAACACCGCTGAGGACTAAGAGAGAAAGCTTCCCTTGGGATGAATGGAGTTGTCAAGGAAAATGCACAATTCAACCTTTGTTTACTCAATAGCAATTGGAGGATGAATACATGAAAGGCATTACTACCTCCGATTTGATATCCAAAGTTATAGCAACATCATTCACTTTGGCAGTAAGTTAATTTGCTAACTCCATAGCCTTTAAATAATAATAAAATTCCTTGTACATGCATTTTTTTCTGGTCATAAGGTTCTAGCTACTCTATTTTTATTATACATCTATATTTTTATCTGTTATTCTCTGTCTCTCTCCGTGTGTGTGTGTGTACGTATCTGTGTATATACGATAATGTGTTGCTTACTATAGTGAGAGCTTCCCATATTATATTTCCCAAATATATTATGTTTTCCAAATATACATTTCCCATTAGTATATATCCCATCTCACAGACGTTTCTTACAATGATGGGTTAACTCTCCTGTATTGGCAGTGTTAGTCTACGTTCCTTTCTTTTAAACCTGGGTAAAACTTTGTAACTGCTACGACCAATAGAATTGGTGGGAGTGACAATTCATGGTAATCAAGGACATGTCACAAAAGGTGAAACAATTTCTTCCCGGTTGTAGCTCTCTCTTTGGGATGCTTGTTCCGGGGGAAGCCAGTCACCATGCTGTGTGAGAAACTGAGGCCCCAGCTGACAACATCAAATGTCAGATGTGTGAGTGAACAAGCCTGTTGTAGATCCCAGCCTCCAAGCCTCAAGCCACCCAGGTAACACGGAGTGGAGGCAGCCTTCCTTTGTTGAGTCTTGCAGAGATTTGCAGATTCACGACCCAGCAAATGTTATTATGTTAAGCCTCTATGTTTTGGGCTGGTTTGTCATGCAGTACAAACTAATTGGTACAGGTATTAGTACCTGGGTGTTGGATGCGGCCATGAGCAAAAGCTGAAATTGTGGTAATAGCTTTGTGACTAAGCAACAGCAGTAGTTGGAAGGACCTACAGGAAGCCTCACGGCCCTTTTGGAGGCTATCGGTGAGGGCTTAGAGTGGAAAAAACGCTTTTGAAAACTTAGGGAAATGGGATCCTCTAGTAGCTTCAGGAAGTTTAGCAACAGTGTCAAGGGTCATGATGTGGCAGGTAGACTATGAGCCTAATGAACTTGATGGGCTAAAGAAATTTCCAGGACAAGTGCTGAAGATGTTAGCTGGCTTCTTTAACCCTCTTATAATAAAATACAAGAAGAGAGACAAGCTGAAGAAATAATTGTTAAACATAGCAGAGTCAGTACTTAAGGGGTTTGAAAATAAAACTTTTTCGTTCCCAGTTTACTAATTTCAAATTATTGAAAGGGCTTAAGAGAAAAGCTAAATTCCAGGTAGGAATATAAGGTGCTTTATTAAGATTTCAGAAAACTCTAGGGTAGTGTCTCAGAGAGCCGTTTAGTCGGATAAAAGGCATGCCTTCCACAGCTCTCCATTCAACAAAAGGCCTTGTGAGGGTCATGCCCCATGGCTGATATAGATAGAAAGTCTAAAGCAGAGACAAGCTTTTGTTGAATAGATTCATAAATGTGGCTCTTTCTCTATTAAAATTTATTATACATTAATTCATAAAAAACTCACAAAGTTTAAAAAGGATTTTATCAGTTTGAACTGAAAAGATAAAGAAAATACAAAATGAAAATAGGCCCTTGGATCTCCAAATTAACACTATTAGCAAACAGCCTGAAAAACTTCACAGCTATAAATACCAGCCATTTGCTATGGATAAAAGGGATGACTCAGGAAGAAAACGAGGAGGTGGATGGGTGGACATGAGAACCAGGGAGAATCATTTCCAGGCACAAGAACTCAGTTCCAATCCAGTAACCAGCATCATTGTCCAGCTGGATTTCGGAGTTGCTACGGAGCAGTAACTGCTATAAAACTCCAATTTTCTCCTCTTTGAACAGAAAGGTCCACAGCAGTTAACCGGTGACTGTTCCACCATTGTATTCCGGGTGTGTGAGGGGCACATAACTTGTCTTTTTAGTTTGCAAGTCTTCAGATCTAAAGAAACTCTACTTGAAGAGATGTCCTTGAGGAATTTCACTCGGGGAATCTCATTGGCAACTGGACATAATTCGGATGCTAAGAACATGGATTTTGAAATAGTGCCTTTTTGAGATGAGACTTGAGGGTTTTGGGGGAGACAAATGAGTGTATTATGGCTGTGAGAGGGTAGGATTATTGTTGCCAGAGAATGGACTGTGGCAGATCGTGTTTTCCAAAGGTGGAAGCACCGATATTTGTCTGATTCAACACATTTTTCTTATAGTGTGAAACTGATACTCCTCCATCAAAAGCTTATGTTCCATTTTCAAGAAGCAGGTGTACTTTCATAACTGCCTGGGTTAATAGAATTAATAATGCCACTGTGACCAGTGTGACTTCCCAGGCTAGGTCACAAAAGGCAATATGACTTCTACCTAATTCTCTCCACCCACCTGCCCCCAACCCTTCTGGGGCACTTGCTCTCTGGTCAAGTAAAAGTCAGACATTGTGTGAGGAGGAAGTCTAAACTAGCCTATGGGGAGAGACCACATGGAGATGCCGTGTGTAGAGAAAATTAAGATCTTCAGCCTTCACCAGTTACCAGCATATGAATAAACAGGCTTTTGGATGTGCACAGTTCTCAGCGTTGAGGTCACTTCAGGTGATGCTTATGGGAGCCTAACTTTCTCAACCCCTGCTCAAATTATGGATCTATGAGCAAATAAATGTTACTGTTCTAAGCCACTACATGTTGGGGTATTTACTACGAAGCACTAGGCAACCGGAACAAAAACTACATATGTTGGAATTCTAACATTTGAAATTAATATGCTCACATTTTACCAACTCCTGACTCAAAACTGGGTTCACATGAACGTTCATGCCAAACACAGTGGCTCTAATCTCCGACTTGCTCAAGCAGAAACTCATTCTTCATCAAATGCCCATCTTGGTCTTCTGTGTACTACTGCTTAAAAAGAAGGTAACGTGTGCACATGCACACAAACACATATACATAGGCAGTTCTTCCCTATGTGTACAACTCAACTCACCTCCGTCCAAAAGACACTGGATTCTTTCACTCCAGGAAATTCAGTCTGCAGAGATGCATCTTTACTTATATTTACCTGTAGGTTCAGTCCTCAGGTTCCAGCCTCATAGCCACTGAGGAACTGTTATTAACTCTCAATCAGTAAACTAATGAAAAATTTTGTTCCATCTGGATTCGTCTTCTATGTAATGAAGACCTTCTTTTGGGCTCCATATTGGTGCTGTACTTTTAATTGAATTTTTTTTCAATTTATTTATTTTCTTTTTTTAAATTTCAGAGTATTATGGGGTACAAGCATTTTGGTTATATGTATTGCCTTTGCTTTGTCCAAGCCAGAGCTAAAAGCATGCCCATCCCCCATGCAGTGCCCTGTGCACCCATCAGTTATGAGTTTAATCATCCCCTCCACCCCCTCCCACCTACCTGGCACCTGATGAATGTTATTTTCGTGTGAGCACCTAAGTGTCGATCAGTTACTACCAATTTGATGGCGAGTACATGTGTTGCTTGTTTTTCCATTCTTGTGATATTTCACTTCGAAGAATGGGCTCTAGCTCCACCCAGGATAATATAAGAGGTTTACTTCAGGGATTTATCCTTCAGTTCTTAATCTTTGCTCAACCTTCAGCCTCTTTTTTCCCCTCCCTCTCTTCTTTCCTTCCTCCCGAACTCCTTCCGTCGTTCTTTCCTTCCCACCGTCCTCCCGCCCGTCCGGCCGTCGTTCTCGTTCTTTCTGTCACACTGTGCCTACAAGGCTTGGCTTCCCTACAGTTTCCTTGCTGGCTTTCTGCTCTTCTTGTTAATGGCTGGATGAAACTGCAGATCTCTTTCGCGTTAAAGTGAGCGACCTGTCTCTGGGTTGTCTGCAGCATCATCAGTACTCTGCTACAGCTTTGGCAATGGAAGCAGTGCTTTCCAACGTTTGTGGGCAGAGGCTGTGATGAAGACAGATTCTCCCTGTGCAGAGCACTCATGCTTTTTGCACTCCACCATTGCACAGCTCAAGGGCATCGTTGGTTAATTGTCTTATGCACAATGTAATGGGAGGTTTCATGTGCAAATATCTTTGTTACAATCACAGTGTTCATTTTCTCTTGTACCTGTATTTTCAGTTAAAATTAATGTATATCAATGTTCCTACATGGCTTCGAAAATATAATTTTAACAGTTGCATATGGAATTCAATTTGGTGGATCAATCGTAACTTACTCAACCATTCCACTGTTTCCAAGATTGCTTTGTATCTTTCACTACTTGAATACCACATATGAAGGAATTTATTTAATAGAATAGTTTTCTTCCCACATAATGGACAATTTCTTTAATCTTGTCAAGAACTAAAAACTATTTATGCTTCCTAACTCATACTGCCATTTTTAATCCCTGAAGTTTTCTGTTCTCATTTTCATCACCACATTCATTATACAAGAGGAAACATTTTCCTTATCCTTCCTAGGATCAGGTATTTATCTTATTTATATTTTGCCAGTTTCATAAGTGAAAAGCAAATACTAGTTGTGTTAGTGTACATTTCTTTGATTATTGGCAAAGATGAACTTGTTTTCATTGCTTGCTTATAATGTTTAACAGTTACTATTTCTCTTATTTATTTTTTTTGAAACAGAGTTTTACTCTCTTGCCTGGGCTAGAGTGCCGTGGTTGCTCACAGCAACCTCAAACTCCTGGGCTCAAGTGATCCTCCTGCCTCAGCCTCCCAGGTAGCTGGGACTACAGGCACATGCCACCATGCCCGACTAATTTTTTCTATTTTTAGTTTTTTGGCCAATTTCTTTCTATTTTTAGTAGAGACGGGGTCTCGCTCTTGCTCAGGCTGGTCTTGAATTCCTGAGCTCAAACAATCCACCTGCCTCGGCCTCCCAGAGTGCTAGGATTACAGACGTGAGCCACCACGCCCAGCCTTGTATTTCTCTTATGAATTGTCTGTTTTTTGTTCTTTGCCTTTGCCAAAATCATAGAGCTAGTTCCCTGCAAAGCTTGTGTTTGAAATCAGGATTGCCAGATTTTGGGGCCATCTCACCATTTCTTTTTTCATCTGTAAGTCTTATAAATACATGATATGTTAATGAAATAACAGTATTAAGAACTAAAATTAGAAAGTAGTAAATATTCAAGAAATAGTTCAAAATGAGGGTATCATTATTTTTGTTGTTACTACATAAGTAACTTGATTACACATTAAGAGTATTAGGTAGCAAAAATGATAATAGTCATTCTTATTTGATTCCTGGTGTTTATGAAAACAATTTTATTGTTTCACTCTTAACTATCATCTTGAATATTGGCCCTTAGCAGATACCACCTGTTAGAAAGAGTTTTATAATTTAACAAGGCTTTTTGATTTCTATTGAGATGAGTTTTATTTTGCTTCGTTTTTCTAATTTGACCGATCAATTTGGTGTTTTGTTACAGGAAAATTCCCAATATTTAACCGCTTTTTGTGTTTAAATGATCAACCTTATTTGGTCATAGTGGAAATGTTTTACTAATAGTGAGCCATTGACGTAAATGAAGAAAGAATTGAAGGTTTTTAATCTATATTGATTGATCTGTAATTTTCTGTTTGCATTATCCTGGTATATTTTAATGTCGGGATTATATTTTCCTTATAAATTAAATTGGTTTACTTTATTTGATCTGTGTTTTAGTTTTTTCTCTATTGTATGGAAATGCTCTGCTGCTGAATGTTTGTAAGAACTCGTTTTTTTTTTTATTTCAGCATCATATGGGGGTACAGATGTTTAGGTTACGTGTACAAGAACTTGTTTTTAAAATGACAAGACCTAAGGCTTCTCTTGGGTCATTGTTTAACAAATTATCAGCCACTTTTCATGTTATCTACTTACCAGGTTTTCTGCTTCATTTAATAATAATTTTGGTAATTTGGATTTTTAACATTTTATAAAAATTCTTTTACATAAAAAGATCAGATTAATCAATATATGCTATCAGTTGTATTTCATTATAAATTAAGCATTTTCTCTGAAATTACTGTTGCATTTCCTTTCTTCCTTCTTACTTTTATTTTCAGGTAATCCTTCTTTTTCAGATTTGTTTTCTTTCTTCCTGCCTTTCTTTCTTTTCTCCTCCCTTCCTCCCCCCTTCCTTCTTTCCTTCCTTCTTTCCTTCCTTCCTCTAGCATCATTTATCTATCTATCTAATCTGTTTGTCTACCCAGCTGGAGGATCAGAAATCTCCTTTCATGCTGGGACTGGCCACCTAGTGCTGTAAGTCAGCTTAAAATAGTCACATTCCCGTTTGTCCTTCAGGATATATTGTGTTTATTAAAGCATAATGTTTTCCAAAATGACTTCCACAATTAATAGGAATTACATGAGCAAGTAATTTGAGCATGTCTTTGTTAAACAATTGTCTTTTTTATTGGTATTTTCAGAGACTGTAATGTGTCTTGAAATATCCAAGAAAGAAATACAGAATGTAACATTTTTAATATTAATTTGATCATGGGTTCCTTTGATCTGAGACCTTCATAAGAGAACAATCTTTCTTTCAACAGATTTTGGGAAGAGCTCTTTTATACTACCATGGATATATAGAGTTTGGGATCCTGTCAGACTCAGAAAATGAGTCACAGAAAGACCAGAGAATTTGTCTGCATGTATTGGGAAATGTTAATTGTAGGATAAATCATAAATAAAACAGAAAGCGTACACACAATAAAGTATACAATTCAGTACGTACATATATATATACACACACACATATAGATATATATAAACACACTATTTAAATCATAAATCATACAGTGCCTTGCAGTAATATAAAACAAAATTGTTTTAGTGAGGCTTGTTTCTCATGTGTCGCATGTGTGTGATTGATTGCACAGAGAATGGCTATTAGAAGATTTAGGGAAAAAAAGTTACTCTGTTTTGTGAGACCAGTCAGCAAAATGGCATGAAAAATGTAACAAATGATTGTGAGACTGACTTTTTTATTTTTAAATTGGTGAGACTTATGATTCACATTTGCAGGAACCAAACTATACCAGCCAGGTAAAAGATATAACAAATCGATTCTCTCTCAACTTTGTTGTCACTGAAGAGGAACTGATGATGAGGAGAGAATTTTTGTCCTCTTAGGACATGTACACTGCTAGGATTGACTGAAGGTTTGCGATAATTCAAAATGGGATGATGAAACAGACCATTTACCTAGGGGATATTTATTTCCTTGATAGAATATTATGAGACTGTATTGTTTTTTTCTTCAATTTATTTTGAAATAATTTCAGACTTACAGAAAACTTGTGAAGATCTTTGCAACATACCCTGCACCTAGCTTCTCCTAATTGTTAACATCTCAACATAACCATGGTACAATTATTGAAACTAAGAAATTAACATGGGGAAAATACTAATTACTAAACTACAGACTATTCAGATTTCCTCAATTTTTTGACCAATGTTATTTTTTCTTGTTCTTGCTCTGGGTTTGTGCATTGCATATAGTTGTCATGTATCTTAGTACATTCTATGATCATGCCTCAGTGATTCCTTGTCCTGGTGACTTTAACACTTGGGAAATGTCCTCGTCAGATATTTTGTAAAATGTTCACTGATTTATGTTTGGTGTTTTCTTGTGATTTGACTGAGGTTATGCGTTGCGGGGAAGAATACCTGAAAGGCGATGGCCTTTTATACTGCACCATTATTGGAGCACACAGTATAGTATCCACGTGACTGGTAATGTAAACTTCAATTGCTTGGTTAAGGTCATGTTTACCGCTTTTCTCTATTGTAAAGATGATATTTTTCCCTTTCCTTATGCTATTAGATGTGACTCACTAAGTCCAAATCACACCTAAGAGGTGATGAATGTAGCTTCACCTACTAGAAGGAGAAGTATCAAAGAAATTGTGAGTACATGTTAAAGCTACCGTACTAATTAATAAACATATTGGGGGGTATACTTTGAAGGTATGCAAATATCTCATCCACTAAATCCAGCAATTATCAATGGCTCTTGTGTGTAGCGTTTATCACTGTGGTGTTCTAGTGGAGATTTTCCATCTCCCTCATTCTTCTATGTGTATTACTTGCAATTCTCTGTATGGAAGAGCTGCCCTTTCTCCTTCTTTTATTTATTTATTCAGTTAAGTATTTGTATCAGTATGGATTTCTAGATATTTATTTTATTCTTTGGGTTATTACCCGAAACTATCATTTTTTATTTTGTTGTTCAAATGATTCCAACTTTGGTCTCTGGGCGCTCTTTCAGATTGGTTCCAGTGACCTAAAGACATGCCCCATGCTGATATTTTTCTGCTTTTTAAAGCATTTCCTTCTATGCTGGCATCAAAAGACATTCTAGGTTTATCTTTTATTCTTCCTGTCCCTGGAATCATCCATTTCTCCAAGAAGCCCAGAATGATGTTTAGAGATCAAGAGTGATCTGTCTCCAGAAACATACAAAATATACACATATATACACACATGTATATGCACATATGTGTATATATACACTTATTTCTGTATCTATGTATCTGTATATTCGTTTTAAAAAACATAAGTTCATACTGATATCCTCAGCTTCAATGCGGCATCTCAGGTTCATTCTCACATTCCTCTATTGCTTATTTGTAACATTTTTCTATGGATGTGAGAGCCTGCCTTTTACTATCTAAATATGTGTTATTTTGTCAAAATCTAGGGCATAATTTCAGAATGGCTAACCTGTACTCCTGTGAGAAAGACATTTATCAATTAAAATAAGTGTTTATGTACAGTTCTTTTTGTCTTTGGCCTCGTGAAATTTGATTGAAATCACAATTTTCCAGATAAATTATACCAGTTCCTTTCTTTCCCACAGCCTGTAGTGAGGTTATACAATACATTTGTAACACAGTTAGATGCACTAGTCAAAGCCTACATTATATCTTAGGTTGCTGAGAAATACTGATTTTCTGCCTTCTTTCCCTATCAGTTGGAAGAGGAGTGTTGAAACCTCCAACTTTAATCATAAATTTGTCTCTCATTTCAGTTCCACCAGTTTTTGCTTAAGTAGTTTGAACCTCTCTCAGGTGCATACACTTTTAGGATTAATATATCTTCTCTGAGAATTAAAGTCTTTTATCATTAATTAATGTCCATCTTTGTTCCTGATAATATTCCTTGTTCGAAGTCTACTTTGTGAAATTGCTATAGAGACTCCTGCTTTCTTTTGGTTAGTGTTTCCGTAGTATATTTTTAATGCTTTTACTTTTAATGGATCTATCTTTCTTTTTTTTGGTAATTTAAAACGGATTTTTTTTTTTTTTGTAGATAGCAACAGTTAGTTGGATCTTGTTTTGTATCCAATTTGACAATTTAAATCTTTAAACAATTTGTATAAACCATTCATCTATAGTGTGATTATAAATGTAATTAGATTAATATCTATTTGTCAATATTAAACATATTAAACTGGTTGTTTTCTATTTGTTCCATCTCTTCTTTATTTATATTTTATTTTTTTTGACTACTTTTTAGTTATTTGAGAACTTTATTTTCTCTAGTTACTTGTTATTTATAGTATTTAAAACACTTTAGGGGTTATCCAAAAGTTTATAATGTACATTTTTAATTAATTCGAGTCTACCTTCAAATAACAGACTACTGCTTCACATCTGGTATGAGGGTCTTCTAAGAAAGTGTGTATTCCCACTTCCTTCACTGTCCTTTGTAATACTGTTTCCATACATTTTACTTCTATATATTTTATAAACACATAATACATTGATACTATTTTTACCCTAGAAAATCAATTATCTTCTGCAATTAAGAATAAATAAAAACTATAAATTATATTTTACCATCATTTATTCCATTTCCAATGATCTCCATTTATTTTTCTACATCCAAATTTCCAAATGATATGTTCTCTTTGCCTCAAGACTTTCCATTACTATTTCTTATTGAATAGGTCGGTTGGCAATGTATTATCTGAGGTTTTGTTTGTGTATTATTGCCTGCTCATTTTAAAATTTTATGTTTTTAGTTACTATACAGGAAAATTGACCTTGTCATTGTACATTTTGATGTATAGATTTTTGCACCCACCAGTGCAAAAAGGAAACAGAATAGTTTTGTTCTGAAACATTCCCTTGTGCCATTGTGGACACATCCCTAATTCCACCAGTAATTCCTGGCACCTGCTAATGTATTCTCTGCCATTTGAACTTTACCTTTTGGGAACACCACAGAAATTCAACCATGTAATATGTATCCTTCTGTGACTGGTTTAGGTCACTTAGTATAATGTCTTTGAGCTTAATCCAGGTTGTTGAGTATATTAATAGTTTGCTTCCTTTTACTGTTGAATAGCATTCTACTATTCATGAAGTAGTTGTATTGTAGTTTCTTTTTAATCCATTGAAGAGAATTTGTATTATTTTAAGTTTTTGGCACTTGTGAATAGAGCTGCTATGAATATTCATAAAATGATTTTTGTATGAATATAAATTTTTGTTACTCTTAGAATGTACATTTCCAATGAGAAGATTATTATACCCCCAAAGGGCAAAAATTTACTTCAGGGGCCCTAACATGTACTATTCCTTTTATGCATAAAGCACAGATATGCATACAATACATAAACAGATAAATAGCATATCTGTAGTATTAAAATTTCATCATGAGATAATTAACAAAAACGTTTAAAAAGATTTGCTACTGGTGTGGTAATGAATAACATGTTTAGAAACACTGCCATAGAGTAGAAAAGTAGAAGCGAGGTTGTTGAATCATACTTTGTGTGTATGTTTATCTACATAACAAACTGTCCAACTGTTTTCCAGAGTGTCTGAAACATTTGCCTTCCCACCAGAAATGTTTGAGATTCCCAGTTGTTTCACATCCTTGTTAACACTTGGTACTGCCCATACTTTTTAAAACCTTTTTTATAGGTGTACATTGATACCTCTTTGTTGTTTTATTTTACATTTACCAAAAGGATAATATGAGTGAATATGTTTTTATAAGCTTATTTGTCACCCTTATATCATTTTTGGTGAAGTGTTTGTTCAAGTCTTTCGTGCATTTTTTTAAAAGACTATTTTTGACAGCGGTTTTAGGTGTATAGAAAAATAGTTCCGAAAGGACAGAGTTCCCACGTACTCCCTCTAGCCCTAACTCCCAATGTTTCCCATTATTAACATTTGCTTTAGTGTGGTACGTGTGTTATAACTGGTGGACCGATCTTGATACCTTTTTATTAACTAAAATCCGTAGTTTACATCAGAATTAACTCTTTGTACAGTTCTGTGGGTTTTGACAATGCATGTTTTAGACCCACCGTTACAATATCCTCAAGAATAGTTTCACTGCCCAAAAATACCCTGTGCAACACCTGTGTATCCACCCCACACCCACGGCAACCACTGATCCTTTTACTGTCTCTGTAGTTTTCCCTTTTCCAGAATGTCATAGGTGGAATCACACAGTATGTAAACTTTTAGACTGTCTTCTTTCACTTAGAAATACGCATTTAAGGTTTCTTAATGTCTTTTCACTACTTGGTAGCCCATTTCTTTTTATTGCTAAATAATATTTCACTATATGCACATACCACACTTTATCTGCTGAATTATTGAAAGATGGTTTGGTTGCTTCCAAGTTTTGGAAATTATGAATGAAGGTGCTATAAACCTTGTGTGTAGGCTTTTGTGTGAACATAGTTCTCACCTCATTTCAGTGAACATCTAGTAGCACAATGGCTAAATCCTATGGTAAGCCATGTTTAGCTTTCTAAGAAACTGACAAACTATCCTCTAAAGTGGACGCACCATTGTGTGTTCCCATGAGCAGCACATGACAGTGTCTGTTGCTCCATATCCTCGTAGCTTTCGGTGTTATCAGTATTTTGGATTTTTGCCATTCTAATAGGGGTGTTATATCTTGAGGCTTTTACAAAATTTTTAATTAGGTTGATTGGCTCCTTATTGCTCACTTTTGAGAGTTTTAAAAAAAATATTCTGGATATAAGCCTTTTTCTCCATCTTTTTTTTTGAAACATATTTTAACTTTCTTTAGAATTGGGAAGGAGCAGCTTTTTATGTTAGTCTCTGAAAATCTTTCTCTGTTGCCTTCTTGCCTGCATGATCCTGGCAAATCTGAAATTTTTATTCTGTTCCTCTCTAGGTGACATGTCTTTTCTCTCTAGTGCCTTTGGGATTTTCTCCTTGTCTTTAGTTTTCTGCAGCTTGGATAAGTTAAGACTAGATGTTGTTGTTATTATTTTGATATTTACTATTCTTAGTGATGTCTGAGTTTCTGGGATCTCTATTTCTGTGTCTGTAATCAATTTGGAACATTCTTGGCTATAATTTCTTACACATTTCTTCTGGCCCTTCTCTCTTTCTGTTGGAATGCCAATAACACGTGTGGCAGATGATTTGCTGCTGTCCCACAGCTCTCAGGTGCTCTGTTCTCTTTTTCCCCACCCTTCTGTTTTCTTTATATTTAATTTTGGGTAATTACTATGGATCTATATCCTGATTCTTCTCTCAGCTGCATTGTGTTATGAGATTGTTGAAGGCATTCTTCATCTCTCTTGTTATGTTTTTATTTCCTAGCATTGCCACTTGATTATTTCTTATAGGTTACATCTCTTTGTTGAAATTACTTATGTCATCTTGATACATTATAGATTTTAGCATCTTAATCAATTTTTTAATTCCATCAGATAATTTCAACATTTAACACTCGATTTTTTTTCTAGTGATTGCTTTGTCTCTTAGGAGTCTGTTTTTTTGTTTTTTTTTTAATTTTTTTTTGATTTTTAATAGGCTGTAATTTTTTGTTTTTGCTGTTAAAAGCTGGGCATATTGTGAAGGACAGTAGATACTTGGGAAAATATTTTATATGCTTGAAGGTGATCAAAACCTTCCTTCTGATAGAACTTCTCTGCACAGGTTTGTGTTAATCTAGCCAAGAGATGATCTGGCTTCAAAGTTTTTGCTGCTATAGTTCCCTTCAGTGCAAAACAGGCTTCCAATTCCTCTAATGAGACTGTGGGTTTAGGTTGTGGGCTAGTTTTCCAGAGTTATTTTTTCAATGTATGCTTCCTCTTTGACTTTGGATATTCCCTTTGCTCTGTGCCCAGAAGGAATTTGTTTCCTGCAGCTCTCCAATTAGTACTTTCCTGATATTTCAGTCTATGGTACTTAGCTTGTTTGTGGGTGGCAGGTGAGGGGAATGATCTCGGATGCTCTCACCAAGCATTAATCTTGGGTAGGGATTATATCCCCACCTTCCTAGTGATTGTGCCCCTTGTCCAGCCTTTGCGCTGTGCTGAGCACACACTCCTGCCCCTCCCACAGGGTTATTTTTTCTATCTGCTTCGTCAACTGCAATGGATGCCCATCAGAGCCTCGAGGCATCAGTTTGTGATCACTTTCTACTGCAGATTAAGGTTTTTAATCTCTATCTGTGATAGAAGAGATAAAAGTTATTTTTAATGAAAAGCCTAGAACTTCAATAAACAACTGAATTTAAAAATTCATATTTGGGTGCAGATGTCTTTTTTAGAGAATGTCAAATGTGTATAGCAGCATTCACAATTGCAAAGATGTGGAAACAACCCAAGTGCCCATCAGTACATGAATGGATTAATAAAATGTATGTATACCATGGAGTATTACTCAGCCATAAAATATGGTGAACTACCTCTTGCATTATCCTGGATGGAGCTGGGGCCCATTCTTCTAGGTAAAGTATCACAAGAATGGAAAAACAAGCACCACATGTACTCACCATCAAATTGGTACTGATCAATCAACACTTATGTGTACATATGGGAAGTAACATTTATCAAGTGTTGGACAGGTGGGAGGGGGGAGGAGGGAATGGGTAAATTCACACCTAACAAGTGTGCTGCATGCTGTTTGGGGGATGGGCACAATTGTAGCTCTGACTCAGGCAGTGCAAAGGCAGTTTATGCAACCAAAGTGTTTGTACCCCCATAATATTCTGAAATAAAAAAAATCATATTTGGGTTTATAGCAAATTGATCACAAGTGAAGAAAGAATTTGTGAATGAAACGTAGATCAGAAGACAATATTCACACTGAGAAATGAAGAGGTAAAAATAAAGAAAATACAGAAAACAGAATAGAAAGCATATGAAATATGGTGAAAAGATATAATACATGTGTAATTGGACTCCCAGGAGGAGAAGAGAAAAAGATAAAATGTGGAAGAGCAATATTTTCATAGATAATGACCTAGAATTTTCCACAAACTGCCAAGTAATATAAAGCTACACATCCAAGAAGCTGAAAAACCAACAGGAGAGGCATTTTGAAGACCATGTCTAAGCTCATAATAGTAAAACAGCAATTCCAAGACAAAGATAAATATCTTACAAGCAGCCTGGAGTGGGTGTTGCAGAGATGTATTAATTTAAAGGAGCAATAATGAGGCTAACAGATGATTTCTCAACATGAAATCAAACGGAAAAGGGAAGACAATGAAATTCTGTATTCAGAGTGCTGAAAGAAAATAAAAATTCTGTCAACTTAAAATTTTATGTCCAATGTAAATAGTCCTCAGATATTGCTAAGTATGAAAATATGCATACCTCCAAAACTCATATGTTGGAACTTAAGACCCAGTGTGATTGTTTTAAGAGGGTGGCTAAATAGTCTTAGGTGATTAAATCATGAGGGCTCTGCCTTCATGAGTGGGATTAGTACCCTTACAAAAGGACTCTGGAGAACTATCTAGGCCCATTTTTTGCCCTTCCGTGCTGCGCCTTGTGTGGACACATGGTTCACCCCTTCTGCCACGTGAGGACATAGCTTCAAGGCGCCATCTTGCAAGTAGAGAAAGGCCCTGAGCAGATACTGAATCTGTTGGTGTCTTTGTCTTGGGCTTCCCAGGTTCCAGAACTATGAGAGATAAATTTCTATACTTTATGAATTGTCCAGTCTCAGTTATTTTGCTATAGCAGTACAGATAAACAAAGGCAGAAATTGGCACCGAGAAGTGGGTTGTTGCTATAATAAATACCTGAAAATGTACAAAAGACTTTGGAATTGGTAGTGGGAAGAGGTTGGAAGAATTTGGAGGTGCATGCTAGAAACAGCCTAGATTGTTGTGAAGGGAGCATGCAGGGAAATTCTGGTGAAAGTTGGAAGAGAGAAGAGCTGCACAGAGAGTGTCAGTCTTCTTGGAGATTATCTAAGTGCTCGTGGTCAGGATGCTGGTAGAAATATGGACAGTAAAGGCCAATCTGAGGAGGACTCAGACTGAAATGAGGCATGTCTCATTAGACACTGAAAGCAAGGACATCCTTGTTATAAAATGGCAAATAACCTTGCTGGATTCAGTACTTTGTGGAAGGCAGAATTTAAGAGCAATGAAACAGGATGTTTGGTAGGAGAAATCTCTAAGCGAAGTGTTGAGGATGCTGCATGGCTTCTCTTGATGGCTTATAGTAAATCGTGAGAAAATAGATGAATCAAAGATAGAATTTATTACATAATTACAAAATTAATTTCAAACAGAACTTAAAGACTTGAAAAATTCTTAGCCTGACCAATATATAAAGATTAAAAAGGTATGTTTAGGAGACAATACCAAGGGTATGGCCAAGCGAGTGTTTGGTGAGGAGATTAGTAAGGACAGAAGGAAGCCAGATGCTATTCATCAAGACAATGGAAGCATGACTGTAAATGCATTTTGGAGGTCTTCGAGACTGCCACATCTATCACAGGATCAGAGTGCCAGGGCCCTGAGGGAAGAAGAGTTTTAATGTAGGGCACTTGTGAGATCTGCCTAGCACCATGTGAAGTCTCTGCTGTCTGTATTCTGGCCACCCTAGATGCTGTTCAAATGAATTCAGGTGTGACTTGGGCTCCCACTCCAGAGGATGTAAGTGGTAAACCTTGGCAGTGCCTGCATTGTGCCAATTCTGCAGATGTGCAAAGTGTACGAGCTGTGAAGGCATGGCTACCTTCACCTAGATGTCAAAGGATGTCTCAACAAGCCTTGGGGTTCAGACAGAGAACTGCAGCAGAAACAGAGCTACCACAGATACCCTGTATTAGAGCAAAGCTTAGTGGAGCCATGCGAGCAGGGCTCCTCTGAGACCTCAGATCTATAGAGCCACCAGCATGCAACTCCAGCCTGGGAGAGCTTCATGTACCTGACTCTAACCCCTGAGAATAGCTCTGAGTGCTTCCCCCAGCATAGTCATGGGGGCTGGGCATCCCAGGGCCTTAGGGGTCTAAGCCCTACCCCAGTGTGTGGAAGGTGGGACTTAAAGTCAAAATATACTATTTTGGAACCTTAGATTTAATGTTTTCCCTGTTGGGTTTTGGATGTGGTCAAGCTCTATTACCCCTTTCTTCTTTCCTGTTTATCCCTCATGAAATGATGAAATGTGAATGTCTATCCTATGCTTGTCCAGCCAATATATTTTGGAATCATAACTTGTTTGATTTCATAGGATTACAGCTGGAGGGTATTTGTCTCAGAATGAATTATACTTCGAATCTCATCCTTACCAGATTTAAATGATATTTAGAAGAAACTTTGGACTTAGACTTTAAAGTTGATGTAGAACAAGTTAGATGCTGGAAAAGCTTAAGACTTTGGGGTTATTGGGATGGAGTGAATGTATTTTGCATGTGAGAAGGACAGGAATTTTAGAGGGGCAGGGATAGTATGCCATGATTTGAATATATGTGTCTCCCTCCAAATTCTTATGTTCAAACTAAGGCCCAGTGTGATAGTATTAAGAGGTGGGGGCTTTATGGTGTGATTAAATCATGAGGGCTCTGCCTTTATGGATGGGAATAATATCTAATAAAAGGCTTGAGAGAACTAGCTATGCCCGTTTTTTTGCCTTCCACCTTCCACCATGTGTGGACACAGTGTCTGCCCTTTCTGTCCTGTGAGGATGCAGCAAACAGGCTCTATTTTGGAAACAGATAGTGATCCTTTACCAGACACTGAATCTGCTGGATCCTTTACCAGACACTGATACCTGGATTTTGGGCTTTCTGGACTCTAAACCTGTAAGAAATAAATTTCTGTATTTTATAAATTATCCCATTTTAGATCTTTTGTTATAGAAGCAAACACGAACTAAGACAAAATGAAGTAAAAATAAAGATATTCTCAAAAACACATGCGTGTACACACACACATGCACGCACACACACACTACAGAGAGAGACTGTATCCCACACTAAACCAAAGTTAAAGCAAGTGTCTCAAGCAGAAGGAAAAAATAATCCCATATAGGAGCTCAAGAAAGCACAAAGAAATAACAATAAGCAATGGCAAGATTAAAGATATAGATACACTTAGATGAACGCTAAATGTTTAGAAATAGTGATAATGTATTATGGTGGCTAAAAATATACAAAATTCAAATAATTTATATATATATATTAGAAGGTGATTAAATACAGGTATGGTGTTTTAACACCCTTGCTTTGCCTAATAAAAGATAAAAGTACTGATTTATATTGGACTTTAATTAGTCAAGGATTCATGATGGATTTTCTGAGATAACAAGCTAATAACAAGTGAATGAGAGGAATAGTGAGTAATAATGATAATTCCTAGGAAAGGAAGAAGGAAGAGAAGAAATAAGATAGGAAGATGATACAAATAGAAAGCAATCAAGAAAATGGTAGATTTAAACACAAAAAAATTGATATTCAGTGTAAGAAAATGAAATAATCCAATTAAATGACAGATTATTAGGCTAATTAAAAGACTTCTTGAAAATAAACACCACACGTACTCTCTAATAAATTGGAATTAACCAGTGGGCACACATGTGCACAGCAGGAAATCAGGCAGGGTCTAAGGGAGGAGAAGAGGAACAAAAATCCACCTAACGGGTACAATGACCACTATTCAGGTGATGGGCACACTTATAGCCCTGACTCAAGCCATGTAACAAAAACATTTGTACCTCCTTAATATTTTGAAATAAAAATAAATAAATAAAAAACTTGTAAAATATAAGAGACAAATGGATACACAGAGTCTAAAAATGAATAAATGTAAAAAGATATAGCATGTGAACTCCGAAAATGGAGATGGGGTAGTAACATTAATATCAAAGTAGGGTTTAAGGCAAAGATCATGGATAAACAGGAGCATGTAATAACTATGAAAGTTTCAAATCACCAGGAAATTACACAAACTTTAAACTTTTATGCTCCTAATAACTTACCCTCTCCATTAATTTCCAAAGACTGCTGTAACAAAGCGAGTGGCTTAAAACAACAGAAATTTGTTCTCTGACAGTTTTGGATGATAGAAGGCTGAAATGGAGAGATCAGGTTTCAGAGCTCTGAAATTCCGGGTGGAATCCTCCTTCGCCTCTTCCCAGCATCTGGTTGTGGCTGTCCATCCTTGGCATTTCTTGGGTTGCAACTGCATCGTTCTAATTTCTAATGACAGTGTCACACGGCATTCTCCTCCAGGAATTCCTGTTTTCTTATAAGGACAATCATATTGGATTAGGAAATACCCTAAGCCAGTATGATCTCATCTTAACTTGATTATATCTACCAAGACCCTGTTTCCAAATAAGGTCACATTCGCAGGTCAGGATTTCAACATATCCTTCTGGGAAACACAATTCAACCTACAACAGCTTCAAAACATATAAAGCAAACATTGGCAGAGCTAAAACAAAAATAAAAACAGGCAATAAAAAGATGAAGGCATGGTCAATGTGGGAGATTACATACTGTTCTGTTACTGATAAGAATAAGAAAATAAAAAATCATCAAGAATCTTGATTAAAATAATGATAAAATCATGCATTCAACAACAATAATGTGTGTGTGTGTTTGTGTGTGTATGTGTGTATTTTTTTAGAGACAGGGTCTCACTCTGTTGCCCAGGCTTGAATGCAGTGGCCCAATCACTGTAACTTCAAATTTCTGGGCTCAAGTCATCCTCCTGTCTCAGCCTCCTGAGTAACTGGGACTACAGGCATGCGCCACCACACCCAGCTAAGAAAATATAAGTTTTTTAAGAGTACATAGAAAGAACATTTACCAAATTTACCAGTTACTGAATAAATACAATTCTCATCAAATTCCAAATGAAATTTTCAAAACCCATAATGGAAAAAAGGTTTAGATGCTGATACTCATTGGAATGCCTTTGGAAATAATGATTTCAATGATGCAGCAGCAAGGGGAATACAAATACAAAAAAAAGAGAGATTATAAAATATTTTCTCTGAGCTGAATTGAAGTCAGCAGCAAAAAGACAATTGGAATATCCTGTATGTTTGAAAATTAGCAGTGTATTTCTAAATAATCCATGAGTAGAAAAAGACATGAATATTGGAATTAAAACAAAAAATGAGCTGAATAATAATAAAATATTATGTATTTAAATTTGTGACATATGTCTAGAGCTGTGATTAAAGGGAAATTTATAACCTTAAACATATAGAATATAGGTAAGGCCTTTATTTCAAGAAGTTCAAAGAAAGCGTCAAAGTAAACTCAAGGAAGGTAGAAGGTAGAGTACAATGAGGACTAGAGTAAACATACTACAGTCAAAAATAAGCCTGACAGAGAATAAACAAAGGCAAACGTTATTTGAAAAGACTAAAAGAACTCATAAACTCCCAGATGGAATGAATAGGCAAAAAAGGACGAATAGTGTAAAATCCACCATGAGAAATGAAAACCGTAATTACAGAATCTACAAACACCTTAACAAGATCATAAGAGGGCACTATCAATGATTTTTGACAAATGATTTTTAAAATTTTGCTGAAATAAATTCCTGGAGAATATAATTTAGCCAAACCTGACACAAAGAGGCATAAATAATCTGAATAGTCCTATACTTATTAAAGAAATTAAATCTTCCCACCGAATAAGACAACAATAACTTCAGGCTGATACACTCTGACCAAAGAAATTTGCTAAACGTTTATGAAAGAAGTAACACAAATCTTAAACAAACTTTCTACCTAGGAGAATCAGAGGGAATCCTTCCCAACTCATTTTATGAGATCAGGATAACTCGATAGCAAAATCCGACGAGGAATTTGCAAAGAAGGACAATCTCTCTGAGGAACATAGGAGCAAAAATTTCTGAATGCTTATTATTAAACCAAATCCGAAGTTATATAAAAGCAAATGTGCTATTTTAAAACACACACACACACACACACACACACACACATCCCATCCATCAATTTTTGATTTCACATGTGAATTTTCAAAGTCTTAATGGAAAGAAGATTAGATTCTAAGACTCATTGGAATGACTTTGGAAATGAGGATGTCAAAGATGGAGAAGAAAAGAGAATTCACTTACCAGAAGAAAGCAGATGTTTGGTATATATTTAGTTAAACTTTTGGGTAAAAATGCTACTTCTAGTAGGATTAAAACAAAAATTCCAAGTGAGGCCCTGTCTGTTTCCTCAGATGTAGCCCAGGAAAGTGATCAAATTTGGAGCAGAAATGGCTACAAGAGTGTCTATGCAGACAGCCCTGAAAGAGTGTCAGAGTTCAATCTAGCACTTTCTGGCCAAGAAAAGCATCCCTCTGCACCAGGAGTAACGTGGTCATGGTAAAGGGCTGGATGTCCCAAGGCTGGGGTGATGAGGTTACAGCCAAAATATCTACCATCCAGGGAAAAGCAGCTGAGGGAGAACTGCAGGGTGAGGAGCCTGACGGGGACACAGAGACTGCAGGTACCCGTGTGGAACCAGAATCGAACACGAGGCAGTGAGTCTGAGCGCCTGCAGCATGTTGTAGACAACCGCCTGCACACCCTGCTTCCCACTCCGCCCTAAAATCCTGACACACGCAAGACTTTGGAAGCCCAGACAGACGTCTGAGTGAGGTGGTGGCTAGTCCTGAGTTGAATATTATATCTTTAACCCCAAGCTTCTAATATGCCATGTCTAATTAGAGGAAAAAAATAAAAATAAAGATACACCTACACACACTTAAGTGTGTGAACGACCCAAAGAGCATTCTGGGGGCCAAAGATGTAGGGATCATAAAGGGCCAGGCTGAACTCACTGTAGAACTGCAATCTGCAAAGTTAATTAGAGATGTGATCCAGGCCAAGGGGTGGCCAGGGGCGAGGGGCAGGATGCAGTTTAGGAGCGGAGAAGGGCTACAGCCCGGGGTCTTGGAAGTTGGATCCTGGTGCTGTTAGCACCGTGTAATATGGACTGTGAGATCAAGCCCACTCTCATTCATGGGAAAGATGTAGAGGATTTGTTTCATTTGAGTCTTTTTCATTAGCCTGACAAGTAGAAATGGTCCAGTGGTCTGCCCAGCATTGAGTTCAGCCCACACGGAACACTGCTCCTGTTCTGGGGCTCCGGTACTCCATCACCACCTTTAAGAAGCATTTGCCTCTCAGCCCAGCACTCAAAGGGGCCCCTGGCTAACCCTGGATCTTAGCAAGTTTCATCTCAAGGATGCACCAAGTTGTCAAAGGTTGATCCCAGAAAATGAGTTTCATTAGGAAAAACAAGGTCATGTGCTTAACTCTTCCTCTATACTCTGCTTTGCTGGGTGACCTTGGGCGATGCCAACTGACTTCTTCAAATGTGATCTACAAAACAGGCACATGATCCTCAAACTACTGATACTGGGATAGTCTGTTGGGACCTCAAAAGGAGTTTGGCTTCTCTTTGTATATCATTAATTATCAAAATATGGAAGTCAATGTTTGTCATCCTAAAATAGGAATAGCCCATATGTTGGGATTTAAACATAGAATACAGTTTGCATGTCTCACTCCCCTTCCCACCGAATCCGTTCCCTCTGGGCTGACATATTTTTTTGTTTGCTCTGAACTTGGAAACAGAACGTTTGTGGCTCTGAGGCTCCTCTTGTTTCCTTCTTTAATGGAAACAGTGTAACATTCACTTCTATTTTGGACAGAGACCTTCTGTTTTGAAAGTTTTGGGAAGAGAAAGGCCTGCGGCCCTTTGTCAATACAGCATATGTCAGTGTGAAGCAGAATTATTATAATTTTCTGAGAAAAAAAGGATATGCTTGTCTCTAACCTTTTGAGGTGCTATAGCTAAGGACAGATTGTGTTGCCAGGAGGCTCAGGGAAGGTGGTTCTGTGCAAGAGTAAGCCAGGGGCGCAGAAAGAATCTAGGTTGAGGCTTCTTTATCAGCGTCTGAGTGTGGAGGGGGACTTGGCAGTTTCTGGGGGTACAGAGGGTTCTCTGCAGAGTGCTCGGTGGGGAAGACAGGCTGCAGAGCCCAGGGGTCCCGTGTCAAAGAGGGCAGAATGCTGCAGACTCAGAGATGGGCAGAGGGCATCCACTACCAAAGATTATGCCATCTCCTTTACAGGGTCACATTATCTGAAAGATAATTTGACATGAAATTATGAGAGTAAGTAACATGTTAACTCATTGGGTGTTGGTTTCTCTGGTTATCCTCGGGTCGAGCACAGTAGAAGGAGCAAGGACTCACTAGCCTGAATCACTAGCTGTGGAGTCATGGGCACACCATCTCTCTTATGTAAACTTTATTTTCTTCTGTTTGTGTAATGGGAATAATAACTATTAATGATAATTTGTTGTGCAGATTAACTGTGGGAAACACGTAGTACATACATGGAAAGTATTAATAGAAAGCACAAAGTGGCTGTCTTTATTTTGGTTATCTTTATTATATAGTGGCTATTTTTACTGTGAAAATAAGAGGCACCCTCTAAGGAAAACTCAGACCACCAGCTCTGAACATCATTCTTCATCATCATTTTTGATCAATCTAAATAATGTAATGCTTCTCTTCTCTTTTTTCTTATCCATTGTTTTTTATTACTCAACCAATCACTGCTAGAGAAATACAATCTATTTATCCTTTCTTCTAATAACATGTGGCTAGCTTGATAAATACAGCGTGTAATGTGGAGCCTTCACAAGCTATACTTAAGTGTAGGCTTTATTTTAGGGCACTCACATACACACATATAGCTATAAAATTTGAATCATTTATTTAGACTTTTTCTTTTGAGACAGAGTCTCACTCTGTCACTCAGGCTGAGTGCAGTAGCATGATGATAGCTGACTGCAGCCTTGAACTCCTGGGCTCAGACACCTCCTGCCTCAGCCTCCCAAGTACCTAGGTCTACAGGCAGGCACCATCATGCCTGGCTAATTTTCTTTTTTAAATTTTTTGTAGAGACGAGGGTCTTGCTTATTGCCCAGATTGATCTCGAACTCTTGGTCTCAAGTGATTGTCCTGCCTCGATCTCCCAAAGTTCTAGGATTACGGGCCTCAACCACTACTCCCAGCCATTTGTTCAGGCTTTAATTCAACTTCTCTAATTTCGAAGATGAGGAAAATAAGACATTGGGAGTTGAAACACAGAGTCAGAGGACCTCAAGTTTGGAAATGACTTCAAGAGACACAGTTATCTAACTGTAGATTACATTTCTCCTACAACATCCCTGATGAGATTATTTCTTTCCTGTGTTTATTCACCTCCACAAAACCAGTTACTGAAGAAGCCACTGCCTATTAGAGCTCAGAAGGTCCAGTAGTTTCCTTGTCAGTGAATGAATGGAAACCCAGCCCTCCCCTGAAGCCTTCAGTGCTATTCCTGCTCTGGGCTCCGGAGGAACAAGTCTGATCCTTCTCCCACACTGGTGCGCCTCTGTGATTTCCTGACAGCATTGCTCTTTGCTGGGCCTTTCCTTCGTCAGGGCCTTTCGCTGACATCTGCCCCATCCTGGGCTGACGCTCCCACCTGGGCCACCATGTGGGGAACAGAAGTAGACTTTGGGGATTCAGCATCGGATCGAACCATGAACTCAGGTTTCTGATTTGTGAGATGGGTATGAGAGTCCCACCTCGCAGGCATACGGTGAGAAGACGTAGCAAACTTGCCTATTTATTTGCCTCCTCTTCTTTCTTAACTCTCATGATTTAACCAGAAATGTATTTTTAACTGAATTATGGAGGGATGATTGGTGGAGATCCAGAAGTTAGGTATTTTTCCATGGTTAAGGATAAAGGCCAATATTAAGAAATGAGTAAGAGAGAGAGAAATCTGTTATGTTGCATTCGTATTTTTTTTCAAAATCCATTGCATAATTACATTGCCTGAAAGCCATATAATTAGAACTTATAATTCTTATTCCATTATAGTAGCTTCGAGCTTTAACAAATTTTAAATTTAAATAATATGTATATGGCCTATTATGCATAAGTAAGGAAAAAGATAAAAACACAAGCCTCGATTTAAGCAGGGACTGTAGAAATCCTTCTGAGTGATCCCCCTTCTCCCACCCCTGGCTGCAAGGTAAAAGGGAGGTCTCACACTTGTAGACGTTCTTTATTGCTTGGATATGTGTTTCCCATTCTCTGAAAGTCACAAAAAATAAGCGGTTAGCAAATGATTTGAATATTTTAATTTTTTAAACAAACTTTGTTGAGGATCTTACAAGTACCAAACACAACGATGACTGTGTTGGATTTTTTTTCTCTCTTCTGTGATACTAATGTAATCCCAATGTGTGAGAATGACAGGTCTCTGAAGCTGCAGGGAGGGCTGTAGTTAGGGAAACGGGGCACACCTGCCTTCCCCTTGGCCTGATCAAAGACTCCTGCCCGATGGTCCAGGGACATCAAACCCCATTCTATTCAAGCCTGACATTGTGTCTGTTTAAAGCATCTGAGCTCAGGTGCAGGGACTCTCAGTGAGGCCACAGGGTTTGGAGGCAAAGAAGTTTCTGGCATCTGGTGAAGGTGGAAGTCACAGACCTTATGGGGACTTCCAAGTGGGCTTGAGTGATGCTAGGATTTGGACCCCACCAGGACAAAGGAAAACGCAGAGCAGAGCAATTGAACATCAAGCCAGGCACTGGGCAGAAAGTCTGTTACCCGGCTGCAGGCACCCAGCGGGGCTCCCCTGGAGACCACTCCAGCTTGGAGCTTGTGGACTCTGCTCTCTCAGGGCCACCACTGGCCTCGCCCACGGCTGGGTGAGGAGTCTGGCTACACAGCAGGGCAGGCTTCATGGGCTCTGGGACTCGATGGTGGACTTCTCCCTGCAGCTGGCAGAGCCCTGGGCCGGCTGAGGTAGACGGATTCTCTCTGAGCACCCAGGTCCTTGGCCAGGTGACTGGAACACATGGAAAAGCTTTTGCTTAAAGATAAGGGGAGGTCTCCGCATACTGCCCTGATCTGCTCTCCTCTAACCTCACGGTCCTTCTGCTCAGATAAGACACTCGCAACAGGGTGCCAAAGATTAATTATTTAGTGTCAGTGGAGTGCGGTAGTTTTGATGATAAAGAGTTTCACGTAACTGATAAGTATTATTATAATTAGCGAGCTAAGCAGATACATTTATCCTGCATCTACTAATTAGGAAGGGAAGTAAATTAATTTTTCCCTATCCATGCTCATTTTGCTGGTTGGTTATTTTTATATCAAGTACAAGGAGAAAGCCTTATCTGTTTCAGTATGGATTATATATGCTGCCCTCCTCTGTCCAACCAATTTAGATAAAAGTGGATCTGCCCTAGAGAAATTTCATTTGGGGGAGTGTGGTAGGAGGAGGAGATAAGGCCTCCTTGTCTAAGTGAGTTATAAATAGTGGGCAAATAAATAGAAAATCCCAGCTGCTGTTGGGAAAAAAAAAATATGTGCTTTTTTTTTTCCTCCTGTTACTGTATAATTAGCATGAGTCACTGTCCCCTTGGCTGGGCGTACATGAGGCAGAAAAGGAGGAGATACAGAGATGATAACGGGTAGGGCTCTAGCTGGGAGGAAGGCAGCCAGGCCTGGGGCTGAGGAAGGTGCCGTTCTTCACTGAGTTTCCCAGAGACAGGAAGCTCAGCACAAATCGTGCACAAACAGCTTGTGGGGCGAGCCAGGAGGAAACGGACATCATTGTCCAACATGTCCCACGGATGAGATGTCGTGGATGCAGGTACGAGATGAGTACTGCCTGCATTTCATTGCCTTGCCTCTTTGAGGCTCCATTCTGCAGGAAGTTTAGTTGCCAATCCGCGGTCTTCTCGTCACTTTTCCCTGATGCATGTACCTTCCAGGGGCTGTTCACCGAGTCCTTGGTGGTATCCATGCCGGCAGTCTCCGAGGCAACTTCGTTTCTTATCTGGGCTGCGGTCACATTCTCGGAGAAAGGCAAGGCCTCTCCAAGTCTGGCTCTGTCTGAGCAAAACCGGCTCTGCTCTGTGAGGTTACTAGAGAGGGGTGTTGCTCCTGGGCCACTGGGAAATCATTCTCCCGCTCTGCACCGTCCTCCCCATCCGCCACTCTATGTCCCCACTCCGCACACACATCGACACTCGTGCAGAAACAGCCCAGCTCCTGCAACCAGCAGACACCCCATCGGACTGTGTCAAACCTGCTGCCCAGACACATCCCCACCCATTTCTGCTTTACCACTGTTTTGCCACTCCAAGACAGGGCCCAGACTAAGGAGGAATGAGAGAGGCACCTAGTGTACAAAATTTAAGGAGGTTCTTACCCTCAGGTGCTGATCTTGCACTTGTATGTCCCTGATTGTGAGGGCCGCTGTAAGTCATGTGTTCTGGTCGTCTGACTTGCCTTACTCCATTCCCCTGTCTGCTCCAGGGCTTCCCAGGCTTAACTCACTAAAGGAGATATGGTAGGCCAGATAATGGCCCTCAAAGATGTCCAGGTCGTAATCCTAGCAACCTGTAAATATGTCACCTTACATGGCAAAGGCGGTGTTGTAGATATTGATCAGGTCATGGATTTTGAGATGGAGAAATTCCCTGGATTATCTGGGTGGGCCCTAAATGTAATCATGAATGTCCTTACAAAAGGGAGGCCAAGGAACATTTGACTACAGGAACATGAGAGAAGAGCCACTGTCATGACCTTGGCAGGATGTGCAGCCTTTGTGGTTGCAAGATGGAGAGAGTCTCTGGCCCAGGGAAGTGGGCGGCCTCCAGGAGCTGCCAAAGGCAGGGGTGTGGATTCTCCCCCGGAGCCTCTGGAGAGAGTGTGGCCTTGCTGATGCTTTGATCATGACCCACTGAAACCCATACTGGGAACCAGAACTATAAGAGAACAAATGTATATTTCTTAAGCCACCCCCTTTGTGGTCCGTTATTACAGCAGCCATAGGAAGTAAATATAGGAGCCCAGCTGCCCTGAACGCCTCATGTCCGCCATGTTACCTGAGTGCTTGTGATTAGGCACCAAGAGCTGGGAATAGGTTAGAAGGTCACAGACCACTGAGCCACACACAGCAGAGTGTAATTCTTGGCTTCCCCTCAGACTCTGACTTCCAAATCTTTAGTCTGTTGCCAGAGATTTGGCCTTTGCAACTCCAAAGCTCAGGACCCACGCAGGCGGTGAAGGAGGAGTGCCTGGGGCAGGGGGCCAAGGGGGCGGGCTTGGTAAATATCACAGCAGGCTTTATCTCCACAAGAGCAGGACAGAAGACGTTTTATACACTAAGATATTTACTTAATCAAGCCAGCCCAGTTCATCTTCAATATGCAAATAAGTAAACAGTACGTGAGGGTTAATTTATTTTTTCTAGTCTTATAGTTAATAAATAGCATAAGAGGAATTTTCTTTTCTCCTAATACTGATTTTTCTCCTTCAAAACAGGAATTTAGAGCCACCTCCTGGAGCTTGCAGGATGTGGAATTTAACATCTGCCACCTACAATGAGCCCTGGACAACCACCTGCAGGGCAGCCTCCTTTGCATTGCCCCGGCCACTGATAGTAATAGGCAGGGTAAAGTCAAACCTTTGCCAAGGCCTGGAAGGTCCTCTGTGATGTAGCCCGGCCCCTGGCGTCACTGGGCATGGCTGGCCTCCCACAGTCATCATGCTACTCCCCACCCCCACCCAGTCTCCCGCACTAGCCCTTGTCACCTCGAAAGGCTCGTGTGCTCCCATTTTCCCTGGTTCTGATAGACACACACGCTTTCCTCGTCTGCTCTGCAAGCACTGAATTGAAAGTGCCCTCCTTCACTGAGCTGCTTCTCTAACCCTCTGGGCAGAGTGGGGATGCCCATTTTGGTCTTCCAGAAGCCTGTCTCACTGCTCTGTGATTGTTTCCTTTCCTTCTTCCCACAACAGACAGAATCTGTATCTTACTAATTCTGTCTCTTTTCCCTAAAGCGTCTGGCACTGTGCCCAGTATATAAAGGTCACTCAATAAATGTTTGTTCAATGAGTGAATAAATTAACATAAGATAAATATTATAACATAAATATAATAAATTAGAATGTTGTTATTGATAGAAAATTAATTCTGGTACTCCAAACAGCACCACCTAAAACTTACCCCAGGGTGAAGTAAAGCCTAAGAGAATACTTCAGAGGATAAATTCCAGCCTGACCCTTTGGAAATGGGGTGACGGAGGGTTGCAATGATTTTTTTCTTTTTAGTTTTTACATTTCACTTCAGTGACTGCATTCCATCTCACCCACAGTGGAGCTGTATGTCTCGTAGAGCACACTGACGTGGAAAGAATGTGCCTGGGAGATTATGCGGGGAATTGAAGATGAACATCAATTTACTTGGGCCTGAACATAAAAGTTTCATGGTGAGAAAAATCAGTAATGTGAATCTTCCCCTGAACTCAGAGGTAGACGAATGGATGAATCTAAGTAGTGATACTTTAAAAACATTCGACAGATTCGGGGAAAGCAGAAGAAGAATAAGTTTGTCCAGTGCCTGGTGGAGGCAGGGGCAGGGAGGGGAGAAGTCTGAACAAGGAAACACAATTTGCAAAGCTCCTCTTTCTTTCCTTCTTCTACTTTATTTTTCTCACTTGCACCAAGAGCTTGACCTAAGGTGTACTCGGTTCAAGAAACTTATATTCTAAGAGTTTTGTTCCTTCAGCCTTTTATCTTAGTGATTATATATGTTAGTCCAAAAATCCTGCAATTGTAAAAGCTCGGAAGTCTTGGAGGGTGTGAGTTTAGGGGATAATGGCAAATGACTAGGAATAGCTTCAATCCTTGATCATGGAAACACAAGCCCTACAAAATGTGTTTGCCTTAAAGATAAGTCAATATCGTAAGGACAGGAGCATTTTCTGTTTCCTGGATTAGTGAAAATAAAAATGTGTGTAAATCAGACAGAGGAGGGGAAGAGCGTGACTTCTGGGGTCAGAGGGGCACTGCGCTCACATCTCACATCTGTCACTTACTCACAGAGGGGACGCCCCAGCCCTGACTCATTGAAATCACAATCATTAAGTTCCCCTTTCCCCATAATCACTTGTCTGCTAGTTCAGATGCAGAATTACTATTGTGTAGTATGTTAACAGTTTATTAAATGCTTTATTATTTTAATGTTATGACATCACCTCTTTGACCATTTGCCTGGAAGCTAATTGTAAATTTCTCTAGGTTAATTTATAGATTTGCTGCAAATAGCTACATTCTTTCATACTATTTCCTAAGGTTAAATTATAGATTTGCTTTTCCATATACTTCTTTCCTTGGGTTCCAGGACATCAGAGGACAGCATTGAGTTGTGCTTGCAGGTAACCATCATTGGTCTTCAGATCTTTGCTGGGTCCTTTCATCATAAAACCATAGTCATGATGTGTGTATGTGTATACACACATATGTGCATATATGTATATGCATGTATATAAATTCATATGCATATATGAGTGTATGTATGTTTATGCATAGAGATCCTATAAATGGCTCTTAGGTTGATGTCAGCCCCTAAACAGTGATCATGTATATCCATGACCTATGGCTTTTCTGGAAGTCTTGAGAATTTTGAAATAGTTGTATATAAAAAGCTGTCATTTTTGGCACTGGCATGGCTTTGTCAGGAATTTTCTGTTGCAAGGAGCAGAAATGTACTCAGAGTAGCTTAAGGAGACAGGAGGTTGGTTGTAAGAGGCATGCATCTTGGAAAGTGCAGGCGGGTCTTATATGATTGTCACCCATTTAGGCTGACTTGATTTTCTATTTTCTATTTTCTGGTTTCAAGCTCTCCCTGTTTCTGGCACCACGCAGCCTCTTGTACCAGTGCAAACTGGCTTCTTCTGCAAGGCTCATAGTTTCTCCTATGGTTTCTGTGTTTTTGCCCACACATCTTTGGTTTACGTGTGATGTGATTCAACTCTGACACCACCTCTGGTCCCAGCTCCACGTATTTTGCAGAGCAGAAGTCCAGCATGTTTTTGGTTTCACAGAACAAAATACAATTAAAGAAAAAAACAAAGGAGAGAGTTTTCTTAGGTTGGCCGAGATCCTATCTGCTATGGATCAGAGTAAGTTCAAGGTGAGGGTGGTGGCATATTTTCTGTGAGAGATATTATAGAAAGCCCAAATGCATTGTCCAACCTTTTCAAAAAAAATTGGAAAGTTTGAAAAAGAACTTTTAAAATTGTTCTGAATCTTTGATCCATAAATTCTACTCTCTAGACTGTAGAATAAGAACACACTGAATTCAGAAACAAACAGCCATAAAAATATTCAATGAAGCATTGATAAAAGTGCAAAGGAAAGACAAGTTCTAAATTTTCAGCAATAAAGACCAATTAAATGACCACTGAATACAATCTGCTTCTGAAGTATTTTTTTTTCAGCATATTATGGGAGTACAAATGTTTAGGTTACATATATTGTCCTTACCTCCCGTCCCCAGTCAGAGCTTCAAGCGTGTCCATCCCCCAGACGGTGCGCATCACACTCATTATGTATGCATATACCCCTCCTCTCCTCCCCCTCCCATCTGCCCTTTGCCTGATGAATGTTATTCCTATATGTGCACTTAGGTGTTGATCAGTTAATATCAATTTGATGGTGAGTACATGTGGTGCTTATTTTTCCATTCTTGGGATACTTCACTTAGTAGAATGGGTTCCAGCTCTATTCAGGAGTATACAAGAGGTGCTAGATCACCATTGTTTCTTGTAGCTGAATAGTACTCCATGGTATACATATACCACATTTTATTAATCCACTCATGTACTGATGGGCACTTGGATTGTTTCCACATCTTTGCAATTGTGAAATGCGCTGCTATAAACATGCAAGTTGCAGATATCTTTTTTATAGAATGTCTTTTGTTCTCATAATTTTATTTTTTGATACATAATAGGTGTACATATTTTGGGGTATATGTGATAATTTAATACATTCATATAATTTGTAAAAATCAAATCAATGTAATTGGGATATCTATCATCTTAAATATTTGTATTTTTTTGCTAGAAACATTTGAGTTATATTCTCTTCTAGCTATTTTGCAATATGTTATACAATACGTTTCACTATTAAATGCTTAAGTGTGGTGATTATCCCTTAAGTTAGCTAAAAAAAAAAAATTAGATGCAAAACTGTATGTACAATAAATCTAAGATATACTTAATAGTAAGCATAAATTTAAAAATTTGCAACAGCAAAATATTTGCACCTGATAACTTTGGTATATGCATCTATGTTTTTTTCTTTTCCCTACATTTTCTATATGTTACAGATTTTGTATTAAGAGTTTAAATTATTTTATACTAAAAATGAACCCTACATCCCGTAACCCTCTGGCTTCCTCTTCCATTTTAGTTCCTGCCTTAGGATTAGAAAGATGAACTGACATGTGTGAACATAAGAGGCAGCAAGCAGAATTATGCTGATATGAGGTTCAAGAAGTAAACCAGTGTACTCCAATTTGTGGCAAGAAAAATACTCCAAACAAAGCTTTCATTTTGCCAAATATCAATTAGCCTTAGGCCCTTTTAGATATGTTAACACTTTTTTTGTCAGCCAAAGATAAATGATGATTACTCAGTCTGCATGTTTCCAAACCCTCATTAAGTCTTCTATTGAAGTCCTCACAAATGACAGCATTTGAGAGATGCATTCTGCTACACAATTAAAAGAAACCTTAGAAAATGTCATTGATCACTTTTTTCTTCTTGGGAAGAAAAAACTTAATTATAGCTATTGGAGCTCCATCAATATAGTCTAAAATAGCAACCAATCTGGCAGAATTTTTAAGCTGGTGTCTGAGAAAGCCTGGTGATTATTTTGCATTATAATAATGTCCCCTTCCCCTTCTCCTGTCCTGTACACATTATCCAGAAAAGTCAGGCTTCTTCATGAAATGAATAAATGGCTCTACTTATATTTATTACCTGAATATTCCATTTGGAAACTGATGGTCAGTAAAGTAAATTTTAATATCATTGGGAAGAAAGAAATGACAACATAGCATTGTTACATGACAAGTGGTACTTTTGTCTTTTTCTGAAGCTCACATATCTATGCAATTGTAATTTGCAAAGTCTTATTTTAATTAATCCACATATTAAATGGATTAATTCATGCTTTCATTCATTCACTCAACAAATATTTGTAGAAAGGCCTAGAAGAGCTATAGAGAACACCTAGAAAACAATAAAATTATTAGATGATCTATATGGAACACCCTTCAGACTGTTCCAGATAGTCCTCTAGGTGCTGACGGTATAGTAGTTAACAAAGTAAAGCCATGCCCTTATGCAGTTTACATTTCAGTGAGGGACATAAAACAAAGAAGCATGTACATAATAATACACATAATACATATGCATATTATATATTTTATACATAAATATGATATATACATACATGGGTATGATGTCTATACATAATAAATCATAATATATGTATAATTTACATAACATGTACATATATGTACATGCACACACTCATATATGTTATATATCCTTGTGAATGTGCTTCTATTGGGCCATCCACCATGGAGACTGTGTATTCCTAGAATGGGTCTGAGAGTCACATACACCTGAGTTTGAATCCTCGCTCTGCTATATACCGGCTTCATGAACTTAAACAGGTGTCTTAACTTCTCTGAATCTCTGTTTCCTCATATGGGAAAAAGAAATATCTGGTGTACGTCCACAGTAAGACCACATAAATATTGGCTATTATTGTATTATAATAGTATAGGAAGTCAATAATTGTGTGTATGTATATGTATATCATATATATGTTTATGTTTATATATCATACATAAACACACACTTATACACACACATTATGCCATAAAAGCAAATAAAATAGGCTAAGGAGATAAAAGAGCATTGAAACTGCTATTTTAGCAAGGCTTCCTCTCTGAAAAGCTGATATTTGAGCAGATACCTAAATAAAGTAAGAATAGTAAGGTATGCAAATAACTGAGGAAAGGAGTTCTGGGTAAGTAGAACAGCAAGTGCAAATAGGTTCAGGTAGAAAAGGGTTAGGAACTGGAAACAGTGTTCTATTTACATATGTTATTTGCTCTAATTTATTACCAGTATGGCAGAGCTCACATTCCATGTTCTACCTGGGTGAAAAATGTTTGTGAGGGACAAGAAAAATTTCAAGAGACAATTGCCTGGGAACACAAAACTGGTCCCAGAAATGACTCTTCAAGAAAGAAGTGATGTATGGAGGAAAATAATGATTATTGACCTCTTCCTTCTGGTCCAGCAAGAGAAGAGCTTAGAAGTTACCATTCCATTATAACAAGTAAAAAGCTGAACAAACAGAAAAATTAACAAGTCTTCTTAGATCTGTCAGAGAAATGAGGTCACAAAGTAAACCACTGTTCTGAAAATTGGAGAGACCCACAGGTGGATATTTCGTGACTTACTGGAGTAAAAATTACCTAGCCAAAACCTCCTTAGGAACCAGTACCAGGAAAGGAAAACCTAAATTTTAATTGATGAATTGCTAGAGTCTCAGTATGGACAAACTTGAGAAATAAAAACTCAAAAGAGACGGTGATTGAGAGACACCCACTCTTTTGGGCATGTTACCTCCAGGAGCTGTATTAGGTTCTCAAAGTGAATATTAGAGAAAATTCTCCTCATGCTTCTGGCAAGGGTAGAGGAAAAGGAACCAAGATAGATGGCATTCTGGACCATAAAACACACTTCAAAATTTAAAAGAATAGAATCACACAATGTCAGCTGTAAGACCACAATGGAATCAAAATAGAAATCATAACAGAAAGATAGATGTAAAATTCCCAAATTATTAGAAATTAAACCACACACTTATAAGTAATACATGAATTAAAGAAGAAATCTCAAGAGAAGTTTAAAAATATTTTACAGTACATGTAAATGAAAACATACCTTATCAAAATTTGTGTGATCCAGCAAAAGCAGTACCTAGAGGGAAATTTATAACATTGAATGCGTATATTAGAATAAAAGAAAAGCCGAAAATCAATCACCTAAGTCTCCACCTTTGGACACTAGAAAGAAAAAGAGCAAATTAAATCCAAAGTAAGCAAAAGAAGAAAAATTTCTATAGAAATCATTGAAATTGAAAATAGAAAATCAAAAAAGAAAACCAATTAAATCAAATCTTATTCTTTGAAATGATCAATAAAATCAATAAGCTTCTATCCAAGCTAAGAATAAAAGACAGAAGACACAAATTACTAATATCAGAAATGAAAGAGGAGACATCACTATAGATCCCATGGTCATTAAAAGGATATGAATAACCCATGCTCATAAATCTAATAACCTAAATGAAATAGACCAATTCCTAGTAAGAAACTACAAAACTGTCTTCCAAAGTGGCTCTATTGTTTTGCATTCCCACCATCAATGGATGAGAATTTCTGTTGCTCCACATCCTCCCCAATCCTTGGTGTTTCCAGTGTTTGGATTTTGGCCATTCTACTGGTATAGAGTTATATCTTGTTTTGCAATTCCTTAATGACATATGATGTTGAACATCTACTCATATGATTATTTTCCATATTTATGTATTCTTTGGTAAGATGTCTATTCAGGTCTTTTGCTCATTCTTAATGAATTTGTTTATTGTCTTATTGCTGAATTTAAAGAGAGTTTTTTCTTTGTTTTGTATATTCGGATGACAATCTTTTTAAGATATGTCTTTCTTAAGTATAATAGTCTCCAAGTATGTAGCTTGTTTCTTATTCTCTTGACCTTGTCTTGCACAGGGCAGAAATTGTTAATTTTACTGAAATCCAGCTTAGCAATTATTTCTTTCATGAATCACATCTTTTGTGTTATATCTAAAAAGTCATCACCATACCCAAGGCCATATAGATTTTCTCTATGTTATCTTCTAGGAGTTTTATAGTTTTGCATTTTCTAAATAGGCTGTGATTCACTTTAAGTTAATATTTATGAAAGGAGTAAAGCCTTTGTCTAGATTTTTTTTGCACACGCTGTCCAGTTGTTCCAGCATCATTTATTGAAAAAGATATCTTTTCTCCACTGAATTACATTTGTTTCTTTGCCACAGATAAGTTGACCATATTTATGTGAGTCTTTGCCTGAGCTCTCTATTCTGTTCCATTGATATATGTGTCTACACTAAAATCTTATTTGTACTTCACCAATTAAAACATTGCCAGACATTTGTCCAAGGTACAAAGAAGCAGAGGACATTTTCAAGGAGGCCAAAGGCTCAGCTACAAAATGAAATAAACAAGCCAAATGAACAGAATTCCCAAGTAGCAGAAAATTCCCAGTGCTTAGGCACCTGAGCCATGCTTGTTTATCTAGACCCCCTTGTGCTAGCTTAGGTGCTCTTGGGCATCTAATGGGACAGATCACCTGGGTTTTCAACAAGACCCCAAAATACTCACTCCCTTTATGCATAGCCTATGTTGTGGTTTCTCTCAAATGGGGAAATTAATTGTAATTGTTATTTTAAAAGAATATGTACCTTGGTAACTCTTTTTATTCATGGAGGCCAGATTGCCTCACTGCAAGATTGACATGTCAATGAATGGAGAAATGGGAGTGTTTCATAAAGCTTTTCAGCTTCTAAGCTGTTCTTGAAAAACACTGCTAGGCTTCTGTTGAAAGAGGCTTTAGTCCTGAATACTGGGTGGTCAATATCACCACAAAGAGATGAGATAAAGAAGAGAATTTTCTGAAAGGTTAAGGAGAAGCAAGCCTCTTTGGAGTCCATGACATTAATAATAACTTCCAGGATATTTCACGTTATTGCAGAAGACTCATAAGTGCTTTTTAGATTTTAACCTATCTACAAGTCCTTACAAGCAGGAAGGACTTTTCAAGAACACTTCTAACACCAACATTTCATGTTTCTATCTTTCAGTATTTGTTATTGGGATTTCTGGTACTCATATTTTTATAAACATTATTTCTGATATTCTGCATTTCCATTTTAGGGAACTTCTCTACTCAATATTTTATTAATTGATATTTCTCTTATTTGGGATTTCTAGTTCTGAAACTCAATTTTTTAGGGTTTTTTTGTTTTGTTTTGTTTTTAAGGTCTCTGTACTTTAGCATAACATTCAGGTCAAGTGTACCTTACCCTGGTGCCCTCCAAGTCACTAGTTTAAATAGATCAACTTTGCAGGAATATGTCTTCCTAGAATTCCTAGAAACATCTACAAACCAGAACAAGTGTGAGTCTCACTGACATTTTTAGTAGGTAGCATTGAAAAAATTATCAATAAGCTGATTATAACCTCAAATATGTTGCCCATGTTTACATGTTAAGGGTAAAATTCTCACTACATCTATATTCTTGTCTGAAGACATGTGATGGAAGAAGAGGTCAGATGTCCTGGGCACCAGCTCCTCTCAGCTTCACAGTGAAACTTTTCTCTTTTACCAGAACAGCATAATTGCCTAAGGATTCCCTTATTCTGAATGCAGATCACCAAAGCCAAGGGGCCTTCCAGTAGTGTTGCCCATGTGAATGGTATAATATTATTACAATATATTGTGTTTATTGTTATCATCATCTTTATTTTCATGATGGTATGATACTAGCACGTAAGTAGTTATTCCTGCTCACTCTTTGACCTTTATTATGGATTAAAAGGCTGACTTGTGGTTCACGTAGAAGAGTTTGAGACTTAAGCAGGAGAGTAGGTAGTTTTAGACCACACAACAAAAATGAAAATTTCAAGACAACTGTGTCTTTGTGTGGCTTACTTTCGTCTTTCTTGACTTTATATTACTCTTTTAATGTAATGATATTTAGCAATACTTTTAGGAGATTCCAGAGTGTCTCTATTTAGGATTATAGGCTGTCTTGCTTAGCTCCTGTTCTATTTCTATGAGACTAGGTACCAGTCTAGTGGGTTGACCTATTCTCACCTGACTATGACAAGTGAGTTTGCATTTTCTCTGTACAAGTGTGAAAAATTAAAAAATCACAATTCCAAATACATGTCACTTTAAAGAGAATTATCACTATTGACCAGATGGATATTTGTTTTTAAAGCACTGACAATCTAGGCGTCAATCAGTCCATAGCCACTGTTCAGCACATTGTCTGAGCCCCCACCACACCTCTTCTCTTGCCCTCACATATGTCCTGAGTCCTACTGAATTAAGAACACAGCCAAGGCAAGGCAATCAGATGCTAATTTTTTCTGAGAGTGTGGGCATAGGGAGTTAGAATCCCTGATCTAGAATGCCACGGACATTTCACTTTCTGCAGTCAATTCTTAGTGTCTGCAAAACTCAGTGTTGATCCTCAGTATGGCCCCAGTGTTGATCCTCAGTATGGCCCCAGCCACTTTTCCACTGATCAAAATGTGTGTGTGTGTGTGTGTGTGTGTGTGTGTGTGTGTTTTGAAGGGAAGGACATGTGTTGATATACTTTCTTTATCAATGATAGGAAAACAGTCGGGGTTGAAGTAAGGTACTAGCAGCTTTTCATTCAGGTCTGAAATGGACATTCACCTGGTGGCACTATGAAAAATGATGTCTGCTTTGGGAGCTAATGCCTTCTTGGTTGTTCTTTATTTTTTGCTGAATCATCTTTCCATTTTCTCTTTGGATTCCAATTTGAGGGGATGTGATGTCTTATTAATTTAGAATTAAAAATGATAAGTTTTATGCATTGTTTAAATAAGTAGGGGTGAGTTGTTTTTTAAAAATATTAGTAAATCACTGCAGCAATTGGGATGAATTGCCAAATTTTTTCCAAATTTGATTTGAATCCCAAAGTTTTTAAAAGAAAGCAATTACTATGATTTTTGAAAATTAACATCCAAATTATGGGAATGACTCTTTACCGGTTACTACAGCCAATGCATCTCCTTCTGAAGTTTGAATGTATATGGAAGAGTGCTGTTACGTCTAGACAGGGCAGGGCTTTGATATTTTAACTGTTGATACACTGAGCACTTTTAATTTAATAAATCACACAATAAATCTCTGTCTTTTGCTGAAGTAATTCAGATTTGGATGGTGTAGCCATGGGCTGGGAATTTCTTCCAATAATTTTTCAGAAAAGCCATTGCTTTAAAATTGATATAGGATGTAGACTTCTCTTTGGAAAATAGCAATTCCTGATGAGTGGATTTTTAAAGCACTAAAGAAGCTGTTCTTCCAAATTTGTTAAATTGATTGAGTGCTCTATTTCAAATCCTATATAAATGGTCAAACAGAAGTAGTTTTTAGTAGTGGAGGTAATCTCTTGAGTGCTTAAAGCAGTAGATCATTATATTTGAAGAGGTAGACTCTTCATGTCAGTTTTTACCATATATTTTTCATTTGCTTAGATAAAATATGATCTCTTAAGTACATAATTTCAAAATTACAAAGGCCATAAACGCTACTGTAAAATATAACATATAATTTATATTGTCACTGAGATCTGAAAAATGCACATTAAAACAATCATGATAAACTTTAATTACTAAGTATTCTTGTCTACTTGATAAACTTTATTGGGCGCTTCAGGTTTTTTTGTTTTTGAAGGCTTTTGGCACAAATGACTTTGTTGTAATTTTTTCTTCATGCATGATATCAACTTTCCTATTTTTAGTGAGTTTACTTCCCTTTGTGGTATTTGCAGGAAAGAAACTTACTTTTTGACTTTATGCCCTTGGAGATAGGAACACTCATACACTGCTGGTGGGACTGCAAACTAGTACAACCTCTGTGGAA
>CAUYSK010063239.1:0-24248 GCA_963575035.1 Avahi laniger | reverse complement strand
TTGAGCTCAGGAGTTCGAGACCAACCTGAGCAAGAGCGAGACCCCGTCTCTACTAAAAATAGAAAGAAATTAATTGGACAGCTAAAAATATATAGAAAAAATTAGCCGAGCATGGTGGTGCATGCTTACAGTCCCAGCTACTTGGGAGGCTGAGGCAGGAGGATTGCTTGAGCCCAGGAGTCTGAGGTTGCTGTGAGCTAGGCTGACGCCACGGCACTCACTCTAGCCAGGGCAACAAAGTAAGACTCTGTCTCAAAAAAAAAAAAAAAAAAAAGGAACATAGGGGAAAAGGGTTGTGATAAGAACAGAGCTTCTGGGCTGGCTGGCAAATTCTGATCTGGGTGCTAGTCAGATAACTTCATTCTAATTCCTTAAGTGATACAAAATTAATTGTTTTAAAAATAAATTTTTAAAAAATTGTCATGTTTACTTGATAAAAAGTAGATCCTATAGTCTACTCCAGGCCTATTGAGTCAGAGAATTTAGAGCAAAACCAAGGAATAATTAAGACTATTAAATCCTATAGAGAAGAAAAAAAAAAAAAAACCTTATGATTGATTTCACTTAAAATTATTTTTAAAAATCAACTGCGTTTTAGAATGAATCATGTATTAGTCACTACCAAATTTCTTCTAATTTTATAAGAGAAAGTTTTGTTCAATGGAAGAGTCTTGTCTGCTCTAGACTGATCTGGAGGAGGCATAACAGCATTCCGGCGATGACTCAGAGCCCTCCACCAGCAGGACGGTGCAGGCCGGCAGAGCAGGGAGACATTCCCTTATGTAAGCAGCTGGCCAAGGGTAGGCCCTCTCCAGGGATAATGAGTCCAAGGCAGAGTCTAACTGCTGGGGCTGATGTTCGCCTTATGAAAGTCACGTACCCAGTAGCAATACCATCTTAGCATCTACAAAGTACGCGGTATCCTCCTCCTCCCACTCCTGTTGGGTTCTCAGAACGCTTGGTGGTAGCCAAGGCATGCACTACAGGAAGAAACTGAAGTCCAACAAGATAGGCCAGACGTGCGGAATGGCGAGCTAAAGCTGTGACCAACATCTCTGGCTCCGATCCTGCCACCATCCTATTGTTCCTTTCCACAAGCAACTCAAAGTCACAAAATCATCTTGCATTATCATGTTTTAGAAGCACGGAAGGTTTAGATCAATTGACTATGCCAGACAGAAATGCTTCTTAACTACCCTACATGCAACAATTTCATAAACATTAAGTATTCTGGATCGATTTCTTTCTCTGAAACACCTACTGAGTTGATTGATAATTTATGCGACAGTGATATTCTGCAGCATTTAAATCTGGGGGTATACATCTCTGCTCTAATGTTGTTTCTAATTTTTCCTACCTCGTTTTCCCTAAAGGAGTCAAAATCTGGTAGAGAGAAAAGAGTTGCAGCAACCAGAGCCTGGAATTTAAAAGATAAAGAGTTGCTAGGGTCACCCTAATGTATTTGTACTGCACCTGTTCTATATAGGACTTTTCTCTACTAATAGGCGATTAAATGTAAATCCTAATGTACATTTCATTTTATGTGCAATATGGGTTAGTTACTGTTGCTATGGAAACCTTCACTTTTGCATTTACTGATTTTAATTCTGTGACATTTGCTGACTTTAGTACAATGTAAAGTTTATAAATATAACATACAGGTTTGTGGAGGTTTTTTTAAGGATTCAATTTACATAGCTAATTCCATCACAAATCTCTAGGTACATTAGGGGAAAAGGTATTAAACTGGTCCCAAACTAATAGTAATCAACAAACAACAGGCTATTTCCAGAAATAACTGCCACCATCGATCCTCAAAAATCTCCTTTCACTAACCAAAGGTTCTATTTATTGTATAAACCTTTTAACCATTGATTCAGTGGTGATTTGTACACTGCTTTTATTTATTCAAAACACTTTCAAATCTGTTCCCTCTTTTTATCTTTAATGTAAACCTGGTGAGAGAAGACAGGCCAGATACGGTCTGAAGAAAGAGAATGACCTCACTTTGGAGACTATTTCCCATCTGAGGCAATCCTTTGACTTTCAGCTGAAGCTCATTGCAACCCATCATCCTCTTTTCCTTCTCATTCTTAGTCTTAATTGTCTTTGCCTCTCTGAATCTACCATAATTCTTATATGTGGAATAAATGCATGCTCTCTAATCATCCCAAAATTTTTTTTATTCTCTGATTATTGCCATTTAACAGATATAGAAACCAATACCCATTATGTAAACCATCTAAAGTCATCTAGCAACTAATTGGGACAGTAAATGTATCGGTAAGGGTTTACCGAACTGACATGCATTTATGGCAGGCACCCAGTGCCTTTGAGGGTATTCTCACAGGCATAGGTGAAAATTCATGTCCGTTATAGATCCACAGAGAAATCAATTGTTGTGTGATTCTTCCCAGGAGAAGCCTGGATTCAGGTAGCCACGCACATACATAGACAGATATAAAAGGGAGCATGTACAGAAAGCATTTTAAGTGATGCCATCAAAGTCCACACATTCAATAGAAGGAACAAATTTAACCAATATTTGTCGAGCCTCCACATTGTGTCAGACACTGCCTAGCAATCTTGGAAGAGCAAAGTGTCTGCCATTGTACCCAAAGAAGAGGAAAGGGGATGAAAGAAAACTATAATGCCACACTTAGGGCGTATAGGGAAAAGGAAGATGGGCCAACAAAATGGCAAATGGGCTTAAGAGAATCACAAGAGCTTTTCAAAGACAAGAGGCACTGGAAAGAAAACAGGGCCACTAATAACCAAGGAGAAACAGAAAAGTAATGAGACTCAAAAATGGGGAAGGAAATGAACTCGATCAATCTTTGATTTAAAAAAATGAAAAAGATGTTGAACAAACTAGTGAGTAATGAAGATGTTGTAAATGTAAAGCTAATCAAAAGCAAGTAAGGGAAGGGGATTGGGGAATTCACAGCTCTGGAGAAGCAGAGGAGACCATGGAGGAATTTGACAGAATTGACAGGCATCAGGGATGTGCTGTTACAGTAATTTCAAACGGATTCTGGGAAGGTGGTAGAGTGAACATCACTAAATCGTACAGTGATATGCGGCTCGAGGACACAGGTAGGCACTGTTGACAAGAATGGATAGAGATGGAGCCTGAGCGTAGGAATGTTCCTACTCTCTCATTCCAGTAACCCCAGAGTTTGGCAGGACACCGCTCCTGCTCAACACCTTCCCTAGCAAATCCATCGCCCATATAATTCACTGTCATTTGGAAAACCATAATATCCTTCTCTAACGTGTCTTTCTGCATCTGTTTGTAAAGCTTTCCAAACCATTCTCCACTCAGCAGCCTGAGTGATGTTTTCAAAATGCCATTCCAACAGGTATATTCTCTCAAACCCCCACCAAAAGGAGCACACTTCCCATTGCTCTTAAAATTTTAAAAATATTACAAAGACAAAATCTTTAACTTTCTATCCACAATCAAACATGGTCTGGCCCCAACCTGTATCATCAGCCTCACATTGCATCTTGCATCTCCTTCTTGCTCTCCGAACTATAGAAAACTGACCCCCTGCTACCACAGGACTTTTGCATTTGCTGTTCTTCCTTTAGAAGGCCATTTTGACATTCCATACCCCATTTTTCTAGTTAAATCTCATTTGCTCTTTAAATCTTAGCTAAAACATCATTTCCACAAAGAAACCTTCCCTGGCCATTACTAGCAGTGTAGGTCGAGCTTCCTTATTTTATGCTTTTGTAGAAACATGCTTGATTGCATCTAGTGCACTGCTCACAGTGTGCTATGTAGTTCACATTTTATTCATTATAATGATACATTAGTTAGTATAATTATTTAATTGCTGTGCATCCCCCTTACTTGGTTGTAAGTCTCCTACAAGAAAAGCCCATGTCCATTTTTATGCACCATTTTAGGCTAAACACCTGGCCCTGCACAATAAAGATGCACCAAATGAAGTGACTAATAAGATGTTAATGGATCTGCTCAAGAACATATAATAGGTCCCTGTTGCTATAATGTCAAATTCAAACTCCTCAGGCAAACGTTTAAGAACCTCTGACACCAGCCTCTATTATACCTAAGGAGGTAGAATTTTGGCAGGAGAGAATGTGACGGCTAATTTTATGTGTCAATTTGACACATGGTGCAGGGGATGCCCAGGTATCTGGTTAAATGTTATTTCTGCGTGTGTCTGTGAGGGTGTTTCCTGTGAGATTAGCATTTGAATTGGTGGACAGAGGAAAGCAAGATGCCCTCCCCAATGTGGGTGGGCACCGTTCAATCCATGGAAGGCCTGAATGGAACAAAAAGGCAGAGGAGGGTTGAACGAACTCTGCCTGACTTTATGGGCTTGGACATAGATCTTTCCCTGCCCTCAGTGCTGCTGGTTCTAGAACATTCAGACCCAGACTGGGATTCAAACCATCAGCTCTCTGGCTCTCGAGCCTTCAAACTGCACCACCAGCTTTCCTGGGTCTCCAGCTTGCAAACAGCAGATCATGGGACTTCTCAGCCTCCATAACAATGTGAGCCTGTACTTTCTAATGAACCTCTTCCTGGATATATATCCTACAGATTCTGCTTTTCTGGAGAATTCTGACTAACACAGAGCGGATAGAGAAGGAAGGATGTGAAGGACACTTCACAGAATTGTTAAATTGGCTTCCTGTTTTTGGGGTAGACATCCTTCCTTCTCTATTCCCTCTGTGTTGTTAGTCAGAATTCTTCAGAAAAGCAGAATCAGTAGAATATATATCCAGGAAGAGGTTCATTAGAAAGTATAGGCTCACCACAATCCCTGTGGTGCTAATAATGTCTTCCAGAAAGACCAGGAAGATTTTCCTGTGCATGAAAGGGCTATAGCCTGGCCCAGAAGGAGCACTGTTTCCTAACTGACACAGACATATCCTATCAGTTAACATGTCTGAAAAGATAGACACTGTGCTTGTCTGTGTGGCATTTACAGTTCGTTGTCTCACCCACTGTGTTTAAACTTTGGGGCCTACTACTTCTTTCATATTCTTCATTCAGTCAGGAAAATTCTATATTATCTTTTCTGCCTTTGGCCCTGAGTTCTGTGCTTCTTATGCAAAGGTGAGCCAGGTGTGGTCCCTGACCTCAAGAAGTCCACAGTGGTGTGACCCTCACAGTAGAGTCTCAGTGTACACATGCAGGTCCCATAGTTGAGCATGGGGGTCACTGAAGAACTGAAGACAAAATCACAAACCAATAGGAGAGCTTTAATTGTGCCTCACAGATGACTCAAGACCTGCTCTAACCTCCCTGAGCCTCAGTTTCTTCATCTGTAAAGTGGGGCACTGTCTGAAGAGTCAAAGTTGACAAGTAAGTTCAACTCCGACCTGAGCACACCCAGGTTTAAGCCACAGTGTGCCTGTTGCTGGCTGTAAAACCCTGGCCTAATTACTAAGCCTCTCTCATCCTTAGTCTCCTCATCTGAGAAGTGGAGAGAATACCACTACTTACCACAGTGGTGTTTGGCTTAACTGAGACAATGATGCAGAGCACTTAGCTGCGGGATTCACATGTGGTGAATAGTCCCTAAGTGTTCACTGTGGTTAGCATTGTTCCTGCTCTTGCCTTTTTGAGATTATACCTTTTTTCTCACCTAGTCTCCTGCCTTGAGTTTAATGGATTTCCAACCATCCAAAGCTTTGTGTGATCTGCTTTCTTCCTAAAGTTCTCTCAGTGCTGTCTGGCAGAGCTAGGCATGGCAGTGAGCACCTGTAGTCCCAGCTACTTGGAAGGCTGAGGCTGGGGGATCACGCAGGTCCAGGAGTTCAAGACCAGTCTAGGCAACATATGTCTAGCTAGCTATATATCATAATAGAGAAAAGGGAATTTAGAAATTTTTTTTAAAGATTCACTAAATACACTAAGTAACAACCTGCAAATTTCACGTAAATTGCTATGATTAACTCTTTGGTAAGGATGAAATTTTCCACCCTATACTCAGACACTTTCTCTTCGCCAAAAAGGAATATATATATATATATATATATATATATATACATATTTTTTGAAATATCTTACCTTTTCAGTGGGCTTAAAGAAGCTGCTTTTTTTTCTTTCCCCCTTCCCCAAAGTTTAGATTACAATAGATTAAGGGACCTGGCTGCAGCCATCACATGGGCGTTTATGCCTCATAGCTTCGTCTCCCTGTTTTGGATGTTTAAGAAGCCTAATTCCTCCAAAGATCACCAGATACATAGCATTGTCAAGAAGTTAACAGTGCCCTAGATTGAACATAACATAGCACAGGCAACTTAGAGTGTGAGTGTACATGTGTGTGCATGTGTGTGCGTGTCTCAATATCAGTCTTGGCTGGGAAACCGTCTGTCCTCATTGCTCCCAACAGCCTGTTCTTGCCCATCACGACATTTGCCACCCTTGATCATAACTAGATGTTCCGCTGGGTGAGTTCCCCCGCTAGGCTGTGAGCATCCTGAGGGCAGGGTTTTTATGTGGTCCTCCGTCACTGAGCACATAATAAAAAAACTCAATAAGTCATTGAGGAATGAATGAGTCAATGCAATTCCATCCTAGACACCACAGGGTGCCACCGTGAATGCTGCTTCTTAAAAGGTTTTAAAATCAAAGCCATAATAAAACTAACAGCGGAGTTCTTTCTTCTCTGCTTTTCCCCTGCCTCCATAAAAAAAAGTCACAGGAAATATAGAATTAGTACTGGAAACCATTCCCCAACCATTCTCTCCCCACCTCCCCCATTCTCTAGTTATACCAACAGTATCTGGTATCCCTTCAAGGAGGTCTCCGGAGACCGGGTAATATTATATAGGGCTGAGCTTGTTGGAAATACAATGGACTGAATTAAGGCTGAGATTTCAGTTTCTAACTATAAATGCCTTGACATATTTTCCTTTCAGACAAACGCCTGGAAATATAATAAACTATATTTTAATGTTTATTTGTTTCAAATACAGCATTTTTTTTCAACAGCCAAATGTGAAGTTTTGAGTCTAGAAAAAAGTAGGTTTAAATCACCATCCCAGCAAGCAGTTTTTAAAATAGTACACACAAGTGATCATTTCAAAGCAGTTTAATGCACTTAGCCAACAGGCATTAACAGTCTTGCCAGAATAACCTAACACCTGAAGCTTATTTTCTAGTCTTGGTTCAGATAAATTTTAACCTTTCTAAAAAAAAGAAAACTGACAATACAGGGCACACACTGAACTCTGTAATTTCAGTAGATCCTACATTTGCATTTTGAGCTTCTTTTATGATGACAGAAAAAAAGAATCAGGGAGTCTTCCTTTACATGCAGGTTTTAAGACAATGGTCCCCACAGCATTTGGGGCCAAAATGTGGTCCTCCAGCCCCAGCCAGCTGGCATGGAAAAGCAAGACGCTGTGACTGAGCAAGACCCCTCACCAAAGAAGGTGGGAGGAAAAGTCGGAGGAAACTTAACAGAGTGGAAAACATGTTATCTACCTGATTTTATGTTTAATGTGGCAGATTACAAACAGAAGCAAACAGGCCACCTAATTGGAATCACAGACTCTGCTGCTGAAGAGAGAACCTTGGTGTTCACAGCTGGTCTAATCCAGAGGTGTCAGAAGAGGAGACAGGTTCAGGAAAGGGGAAGATTTCTCCAAGGCCCCGGATTAAGTTTACCGAGGGAAGAAGATAAGAGAAGGATTCAAGAAAACCCCATACAGTGAACAAAAGCCTACAGGCCTGCAAGGTGACATGAAGCTCCACGTAGGGAAGGGAAATTCCACACCGAACTGGGTCTGGCAATGTACAGCCATCATTCAGCGCTCAGGATGTTCCTCTGATGTAGATATACTGTTGTTCCTGTTCTACCAACATGGAAACGTGGAAACCGTTCTGTGTCCTGGACAGGGTCAGGTCTCAACCCTGGCTGCCTTTTTGTCTGCTCCACGCAGCTTTCTCATTTGACTTACCACCATCCCACTATGGGGTCCTTGGGCCAAGGCTGACTACCAGCCACGGGAGTTTTCCAAAAGCCACAGCATGTCACTTCTGGTTTCCCACACAGGTCCCAAGTCTGTCGAAGCAGGAAGAAAACTCAAGACTGGAGACCCTGGGAACCTACTCTCCAGTATGGCTACTAGAAGTTTCATGGCCCACACAGTGGACCTCAGGATGAGCAAATAATATGTCATGCGGCAAGTTGCATCACCTCGGTTTACGGTAATTTTGAAACTTTAAAAAAAAAATTCCATGAAAATCCATCCTTTGCCTTAGACACATGAGGCTAAAAATAGCTCAGTCAGCCAGTAAGTATGTGTAATTTTTCCTTTGTGCATCTCTCCATCCACGGATTCCTTCCTCTCAGCAGACAAATATGCTCCAAGACAGATCGCCAGTCCTCCCTCCACAGAGGGACCACAGTGTTCTTGCTCAAAGACATGTCAAATGGCTTCACTTTCACTCCCTAGCCAAAAATCTACCTTCATTGGTTCTCTTTGCACAATACTAGAAGCTAATGCTGATTGAATCCTTACTATGCACCATGTATTGGTCTAAGGACTTCAAGCTCTTCTCTGATTAAATTCCCCAAAACAACTCCATGAGGTGAGGACTACTGTCGTCCCATTTTCCAGATGCGGAAATCAAGGCACCAAGAAGTCAAATAGTCATGCCAAGACTCTGTTCCTACTCACCATGCCACAGTCCAATGAATAGTCTTTAGAGGGTAATGACTAACAACCCTGGCTTAGCATATCAACACCTCCACAGGTTGGTGCCCACTTGCTCTACAGGCTGCACATGGATACATACACACATTCCTACATACACCCCAAACCTGAAGTCCCAGCCGTGCCAAAATCCTCACCCTTCTTCAAATATAACACCACCTTTCAAGGCTCAACTTCCTTGCATGTGCTGTTCCTTCTGCCTCAAACACCCTTCCCACCACCCTTCTCAAATCGGCAAATTCCCACTTCCTCAAGACCCTCCTTCTCTGTAAATCCTTCCTGTGTCCTCACTGAGCTCTTTTAAGGCAGAGCCACTGGTCTCCTCTAGATCAGTAACACCACATATGGTAGCTGCTCAGTATCCACTAAACAAATAAGCCGTAATAATAACAGTTAACATTTACAGGGTTCAGGCACTACACTAAGCACTATACAGGAATTATCTCACTCAATTTTTATAACAGTACAAAGACATAGATTCTATCATCATCCTTGCATTACCTGTGAGGGCAATCCCGGCACAGAGGGGGACATTAAGTTCCCCAAGGTCACACAGCCACTAAGTAAAGAAGTAAAATTGTGTGACTCCAGAAGTTAAGCACTTGATGCTAATGCCATGGTAGAAGACATAATTTTATTGCATACCACTGCATTGTGATAGAAGCATATATATATAAATAAGGCTGATTTGTAAAATATACATTACCCATATAAACAGTGACAACTCAGAAACTAGTCACAAAATGCCTGCCTCTGTGAACTGTGCCTTAAAAACAGGTTGCCATTGGCCACAAAGAATGTCAATTGTCACGTAGGATGTGAACATGAATAAGATAGTACCTGACTCCAAGGATCTCTTCGATCTAGTGAGGAAAATTAGATAATTACCTACAACTTGTGACATAGCCACTTTTTGAGATATCCCTTTTCTCCTTGAATCAAACACATGTTCTTCAAACAATGCCAGGAATTAACTCACTATACGCCAACCCACTGGTTCTAAATCAACATTAACCATTAACATTAATTCAAGCTCCCTCTTTCCAGTAAGAATTATACAAAAACGTTTTTGGTTTTGGGCCTTTTAGTGAAAAGCTGCATGTTGGCTGCCTTTAGATGCAGAAATAATACAAGAGAAAGAAAAGCAGAAATTAAAAAGGGTCTGTCCTCGAGTTCGGGATGAGGTGGGAGTGAGTATTTTTCTTAAAAGGAGACAGAGAGCCCCGGATCCAAGATTTCTGACTGGTACTAAATGCTAACGGCCCTCGTAATAGTCCCCGTAGTTAACTCCTGTGTACCAGTATCCCTCTACCTCACTGGGGGATAAGATTATTGTTAAGAATATTGAACTCTCTGAGTTTAAGTCATGGTACAAAGGAGACCAAATAATTTTTAAAATATCTGTATGGTGTTAATTTTTAAAACATAAACAGATATATGAATAATGCCAGCAACTTGAAATTATATTTTAAGAAGATTTAAGGACACAGAGAATACTCATAATTTTAGTTAAAAGAGCTGGATTTGAAAGGATGTTCAATATGCTTCCATGCTACTAAAGACTTCTGTATGTGTATGCGTGCGTTAAATTTATAGACAAAATAGCAGCAATTTTTTGCATGCTAGAACTAAAGACAATTTTTATTTACCTCTTTGCACATTGTTCTATTTTATAAATACTCTACCTTGATAACGTACAGTGTTTTTAAAATAAAAAAGTGGACACATATTTGAAAGCATATGCAACTTTATTCCAAATAAATTGGTAATGAAAATCATAAATTCAAAGACAATAAAGGTTAGTGAGGTTTTTCACTATCAGTATCATGATGCAATTTTAAGACAATTGGAAAACTGAAAAAAAAGTGGGGGGCTTAGAACATAAAAGTCTTTGTACGGTTGGGGTACAAATCAGTGGTTGGTAAGAGTGTTTAGAATTGGCCAATTCCCAGTTATTACGTAGTAACAGGCCAGTCCTAAGACTTAAACCTGAGATCGCTTATGAATCGGCAGCACTGGGCAGTCCAAGTAGGCCCCACCAGGTCTGATGTCTGCACTTCCAAAATCAGGAACTCGGGCTAAAGGATCTCGCATGTCTGTTCCAGCCCTGAAATTCTAGGATTCAGCTAATTTGGGAGTGGTAGGCTCCACCAAATCAGAACCTTTCAAAGGCAGGTAATATGCACTGACTGTTTAATTTCAATTTCCAGTAAGAAATTTCAGCCAACTGCTGGGTAATCGTTGTTAAAATTATAAAGCATAAGAAGAGTTGCCTTTTGTGTATACCGCCAAATGGTCAGGCTTGTTTATCGGTTTAGCTTTCGCTTGTCTACACAGATTTTCAGCATCAAGATAAAATCCTCATGAGTCCTAAGCAATGACCTACATTGTGAAGCAAAGTTGAATAAGTCCTACCCCCTCCAAATAAAAGGGAGGGGGGTTGAAAACAGTTTAATATTTGATCTATGTAGATATGTCTCTAGAAAGGTTGATAAAAATTATTCTTATTATGAAACTCTAAATAAAAATCATAGGTGCCCTGGTCAATGAAATGAAGTATAGGAATGTATGCGTAGTTTGAAAAAATTCACTATGAAAGATTACTGAACTGAGTGGCACCAATCAGCACGGTGTAATGCCCGGGTACCTCTATAGGGAAAGCAGAGACAGACGGCATCACTGCCCAGCAACTTGATCCTTCTGGCCAGAAAGAGTCGCATGGTACCGTTTAGCACATCTCCACATCCACCCACGTGTGCATTTTCACTGTGTTAAGGAATAAGCCACAAGGTGTCACAGTGGATCAATGGGAAGGACTGTTACCAGTCCAGACACGCAGGTGGTGCTTCAGGCTTCCGATCCCTGCCGACCCAGCTTTCTTGGAGAAGTCCACGCTGGGCTGCATATTGAAAAGTGCTCCTCTTTGGAAGAAATGGTCATTCAGGGCCAGAGGGTGTGTGCTCTCCCCAGCCCTCTCCTGGGGCCCCCATTTAGACTGCCTTGCAAAGGCGCTGGTGAAGGGGAACATTTCAATGTTCTGTTACTACCAATGAGTTTTTATATGGAGCAAACCCCAATCGCACCTTTTTCCCAACAGAATGGAGTGCGCCTGGCCCTGTGTGTTAGCCAACAGAACCACAGGCGTGTCTAAGAAACAGCCTGGACTTTGCAGGAGATCACGGCCACTCTGCTGAGCTGTCGCTCTCCCACAACAAGGTGTGTGATTTCTGTGTCATCACTGCTGTTTAACAGTGCAAAGCCATTACGGTATTATCATAAGTGAGAACACCAAACCCACACGTCCTAGAACATGTTATTGCAAGCTTCCCTCATTAAATTAAAATAGGCTAGTGCAGGCATGTAAAAAGTATTTTTAAAGATACTTTTTAGGAAATGAAGCAAAGTTTTGCACTACTTATACTACTTAACTTGCTGATAGAAAGGAGAATCAGGGCATCATGATAATCATCATAGTGCCCATTTATTTAGCATCTACTATATACTATGTATTTTACATGTGTTAGCCCTTTATTTCACAATATAAAACTCAGGCTAAGAAGACTAAGGCTCAGAAAAGTCAAGAAACTTCCTCAAGATCATACAGCAAGTAGGAGTCAGAGCCAGGGTTTGGATTCAAATCTGTCTTAATGTAAGTCATACTGAAGTTCAGCCCTTTATATTCAAGGCAGGTCACTGTTTTCACTCCAGAGGTGCAGAGGGGAACATTGGTGGAAAAAATGGTATGTATTTCCTAACCAAGAGTTGCACACATACGCAAACACAACCTGATTGGGATGAGTAGTTCTATCTCCCTACCACCCGACCCCATACACACACATGTGAGCCGACACCACACAGTCAGCAAACACAGTTATTATAGAACCACAGCATCATATACTGATATAAATTCCTATATTTTCTGTTGTGCAAATCACTTCAAATAAGCTAATGAATGTCCCTGAAAGCACTTTCCTAAAATGCAAAAGTGTTCCAGGAAATGTAAAGTATTATCATGATTCATATCATAATTCATGGCTATGGGCCCCCAGGTAGATCCAGAGAGAGAGAAGTAGCAGAAATATCAAATGAGAGAAAACCACTAGGATAAGTACAAATATTTTCACTCAGAAGTCAGGAGATTCCCAACAGATTAATACTACCCAGAGGGCAACATTCTCAGGTCAACACTCCCTTGGCAGAGAAATTCTCCTTTCTCGGGGCTTCTTTTCCCTGCAGGTGGGTGTGTGTTCTGTCCGTGAACACTCACGGGGCTATTAGACTCACAGATTCTTCTCCAATTGTTGCTAAGGCTCAGGGCAAATTCCAGCATCAGTCCGGACAGTTCTGGAACAACTTAGCTTCCTTTATTACACAGATATATTTTGCATGCCAGCCATGTGCTGTGGGGTATTGAAGGGATAATGATGAATAAGACACTAGGTCCCTGACCTCACAGGACTTACATTCTACCAAGGACAAGCAAACACTTAGGAAATAAACAAGAAGCAAGAAAATATCAGCTTGCAATGATTCCTGTGAAGAAAATGAAGCAGGCATGTGATAGAAAGTGATTGAGGCTTAATTTTAACTGAGGTGATTGAGGAAGGCATCTCTGGGAACAGGACATTTAAGTTGATGGGTAGAGGACCTCCTAAGTGTCGGGATGCTTCTCCTTCACTGTTCCTTCTTTTCTTTTTGGTATCTAATTGGTTACCTTCAAAGAAAGCCAATACTGCGCCAAATTCTAACTCAAGTGAGGTCTCCTACTACTTAGATGAGTTATTACATAGGACGCCATATTCCAGATATTCCACCACTGAGCGCAAAGGCCCTGAGATGTGAACCAGCTTGGCAAGTTAATGAATCCAAAAGAAGTTCTTTGTGGCTCAAGTCTCTAGAACACGTGATAGGAGGTGAGAGTGGACAATCTGAGAGGAACAGATCAGTAGAGCCTTAAAGGCAGAGGAAGGAGTTTAGAGCTCGTTCTAGGTGTGAGGGGAAGCTGGAGAGTCACGCGGTCAGGGACACGCATCAAAGTGTCACCTTGGCTGTGTGTCGGGAGCATATTACAAGGGGGAATGAGAGAGCAGGTGCACAGTTAGGAGGCCATCCCAATTTAGAAAAGAGAGGATAGGGACTTATAATGTCACCGGAAGAGAGTAGGCCCCTCTTCTTCAGAGAGGGCTGCCAAATCTTTAATTCTAAGCTTCTATTTTTAACTGGAAGACTAAACTTTCAAATTAGGCTGGTCGAAAGTAGTCCCAACTTGAGGGCAGAGTATAGCTGTCAGGGCCTGCAAGCAAGAGTCAGCAGCAGGCAGAGGATGTTGCCTTGCCAGGATGCTCCAGGAAAGAACACCGCATGGGTAGTTAGAAGACCCCGCCCCTAGGGACTCAAATCTCAGGGTGTCCACATATGGACTCAGTCTTTACCCTCTGAGCCTCAGTTTCCTTGTCTGTTAAAGGAGAGCCAGAATGCATGCATCTCAGGCTTTTGGGTGGATCAAACGAGGATATTATTCATCTTATCTCCAGCAACTGGCAGGCATTTACTGCAAACACAATGGCCTCACAGGTAGCTGAAGTGGGCTGCAAGGCTAGGAAGGAAACATCACCTCCCACAAAGGGCTTCTGCAGAGAGACAGGATGTGGGAAGACTGACAGCCTTCTCAGTGGGATAGTGAGAAGCCAAAACATGTTGGGAGTTCTTTCACCTCTATGTCTTTATTTTCTCTAAGATGCCCAATTGAATCCTTGCAAAGGAAGCCAGTACTAGGGCAAATTCGGATTCTAATTTAACTAACTAACACTTACATTGGTTATTATTGCAGAGGGGATGACACCACCAAAAAGGCGATAGCTTTTATACTCATCCCACTGCTGCTTAAAACAATCAGAACACCATGTTTCTCAGAGCGTGACTAACAAGAATCGAGCACTGGATAGAAGTCTAAATACGTTTTAAGTAAAAATAAATAAATAAAACTTCTAGATGAGTTTGCATGATATTCTACAATTCCAATGAGTCTTCAAATAAAGTGAGCCTATTAAGTATTCTTCAATAAGGAGTGTGATTTGGTTTGTTGTGTTTGTTTGTCTGTTTGTTTTCAGTAACCAAAGTATATTTTCCATCCCTGGCTCTACCCCTTGGAATTTCACATGGTCCCTTTCGAAATTAAGTCAGGCAGTTAAGATACAACTAGTAGAACCAAGTTAAGCAGATGAGATCAACTTCCAAGTCATCTATAAGGTCAACTTGTCCTAAGAAAAAAATGAATTGTATTCACAGTAAAAAATTCTACAGGTGAAACTAGAGTCCTGGCTGGTATTTCTTATTTCAAGGGAGGTACTGTGACGGAATAGTTAAGAGTACAGCCTCTGAAGCTAAACCACCATCTATTTGACCTTGGACAATTTACAGAAACTTAGTAGTAGCTATTATATGAGATGATCAAGAGGGTTACATGGTCTGATGTACAAAAAGCACTGAGCACTTGCCAATAGATGGGGAAAACTCCAGAGATGCTAGTTATTCTATGAGTACCTTTCAGAAAGGTGTGTACCTTTCACTGCATGTATACACTCATAATACATTGTGTATTAATCTAGCACAGCACCTCATGTGAGAGTTGGTTTTCACCATCTCCCTTCATTACCAAATTGTAAGCTTCTAGAGGGCAGAAAATGTCTTAATCATCTCTGTATTTCCAGACTCTGATATTGTCATTGCCTGAAGTATGAAAATCCTTGAAAGAATAACCAGATTTTAAATATTGATAGTTGCCTATGTTCAAAGGCATGCTACCAGAATTTAAATTAAAAAAAAAATTAAAAATAAAAAAAAAAGAACCTAGGCTCAAATTGATTTAAAAAAAAAAAGAAAAAAAGAGAAAAAATGTTTTGGTCAGAAAATGACAAAGATGTTTGTAGTATCTACATCAGTTGAACATTTTTAAAATGCTGCACTTTATGACACTTCAAAAAGAGATTGTTTTTCCACATCAATTATACTTTGAGGCCCACCAACCAAATCCAAATAAGTAACTTTATGAATCTTATTCCTGACAATTCATAAAGTTGGATGTGTGAGACTGTTTTTTGTTTTGTTTGCTTGTTCAGAAAGGGGGTTGCTCTGTGTTTCTCATGAAAAATGAGTTGATGTGCACAATTGTAATAAAAGGAGATTTATGGTCTTGCTCTCCATACAGTTCAAATTAATTTCTTTCTGAAACCCAAACAAAAAGCTGAATGCTTAAAAAATGCGCGATGTTTAAATCCTACATCATAATTTACACACCAAAAAGGGAGAAATTTAAATGTGCATTGATTTTAAGCTGATAAGAATCTGTGTTGAATGTGAGTTGAAAGATTTTTTTTCCTTCTTCTTGGCCTCCTACGAATAGTTAGTTTGCAGCAATTTTTAATTAAAAACAGTTTCCATAGTAAGAAAATGGAAAAAAAAACAACAAAAAAAGACTTCAGGAAAATAAAATCAGTACAAGCCTCCTGCACTTTGTTTTGTGAGGCTATATAGAAAGCCTGAAAAATAAGAGAGTTTGAAAGTTCTCATTTTTAAAACTGCACTTTTGGTTTCATTTAACATTTTCAAAATAGCTTTCCTTACCACCACCCCTCACCTCCCCCCACCTCACCAACCTCCTTCAAAAAACTTACAAAGTTCTGTTTTTAACACTGAAAATCATTCATTTACCTCAGACTAACAGCAACATTTTTCTTTCTAAATTTCTAGAGGGAAAAAAAAAACTCCAAGTTATCACAAAGCATTTTCCTTTTTTTCACCTATCCAAAATAACTAATCTCATTTTAACTAGATTCCATCTGAACATCAATGATACTAAGCTATTCCATGAATAAACATGATGTTACAACGTGAAACCCTGTGACTAAAGTATATAAAAATGTAGCTGAAAGAAAAGAGGACTGAGGGTCCCCCTCCCCCCCACTCCCTCCCCAGGGAGTTTTAGATTTGAGCTGAGGAGGGGTGAGACCAGCAGATTTAAATTTCAAGATCTTCAAACATTTGTAACATTCACATTAAATCCTGTAAAACCAAAAACTGTAATTCCAAATAAAAATCCTTGCGTGTACAGCTTCCGATTGCAATCGCAGTTTTCTCTTTTGGAGGGGGATGTGTAATATTGATAAAAGAAAATAAATCTCAAAGCAGAAAAAATACATAATGGAACTCGCACATTTCTGGTGTTTATGGTATTTTTTTTTAATTAGCATGGTGCCAACATGAAAAGATATATATACTTAAAAATATCTTCATTTGAATGGAGACATTTTAGGTCATTTGAATGAGGAAATGAGGGTTAGGAAAGTTATCTACTCTAACAAAGATTTTTATAACTTTACTTGATAAACTTTGTTAAATTCTATAATAGTTCAACATTAATTAGCTAAATCCTTTCACTTAAATTGATGTTCACTATAATGTTTCTCATGTACTTTACCTATGTTTTCATCTCATAACACTGATCTCAGGAAATTAAAAAAATATATTGTTTTTGTTTTTAATGAAGCTTTTCACAGAACAAATTCTGAAGTCTTTAGAACATAGTTTTATATCCTATCTGACTATATGTATAATGTTAAACTATGTAACTGTGCGGTTGTATTCTTCCAAAATACATTTGGCACAGAAAGACCATTCGAGTTCATGGATTTTGGAAGACATGGGGGAGATTTATGACAGCCTACAAACAGAAAAGGTAAACCCTTTTCCACTGCCTGAGAATTACAGTGAACAACAGTGACACAAAGCTCAAAGAGTTTCTCTTAATTTCATTTTAAAAGGGGGGAGAAACACCCACACATTTCTTTATGAAATTCCATTGAGATTCTAATGTTGCAAAGAAATGTTATTTCCCAGAACAGCCAGCAGCATTTAAAACACATTTTTTGTTGTTGTTTGCTTTTTAATGCACTTATATTCCTTTAAAAAGAGGTGCAGTCCTATAATGTCTTAGACACTTGCTTACCTTTGCCACAAAGATTAGGGCTCTAAATGACCTCATGATAAAATAAATGTGGGGGATGTGGGACTTTAAAGGGAGTGGGAAGCAGATGCCTGAGGCAGCTTCAGCTCAACAGGAGGTACCAGGCCCCAAAGGCATCAGAATTGTGTTTTTTAGGGAAGGTGCTAATTTTAATGCATTGGCTCTCAAACTCTCTCTGTGCTTTTATCTACTGATTCATTGATTGCTAGTCAACAAATGTTTACTGAGTACCTACTTTGTGCAGGAACTACTTGATCTAAGTGCTAGCTTTAAACAAGACTGATTGACAGGAGCTGAGCCTTCAAATTTTCTTCACTATTACACGATTATTTCAGTACCATTGTGATTTTGAACTAAATACCATGAGCCAAGAAATAATGTCTGCACTCTTAACTCTATTTCATAATACTTTCTCTTACTAAAGAAAACCAATCTGAATTTTCCACTGCCAGTAATTTGTAGATGAGGAAGCAAGACCCGTGCCAACTAGTTAGTAAGAGTTAGAAATAGGATTAACTCCCAATCCAGTGCTCTTTCAACTAAAACTATCCAGCTTCCGAAGGACTTTGATTTGATTTCCTTGGGAGAAATGCATCGACCCCCATGAGAGAATGCTCTGGGGTCAGCCATGGAAGGAGAGTAGGTAAACATCATGGTTCTTTACTAATTTCTTTCCACTGGAAAAAAAAAAAAAAAAAGGTTTCTAGGAAATTTCTGCAAACTTGAGGTTTAAATTGTAGTAATTTCTTCATCACAAACTGATTTGCAAAAATTTCTTTCTAGCCAAGTCTATGTTCCAAAAGGAATGGAGACTTGAGAGTATTACCCAAGGGTGTGTGTATGTGTGTGTGTGTGTGTGTGTGTGTGTGTGTATGATATTTGGAGTTAATAAAATAATACTACATACTGTAAGAGTGGGAGCTAAAAGAGAGAGAAAGAGATGAGTCGCTCTGGCCCAAAATGGTTGTATGCATTGGTTAAATTTCAAAAGTAATCACTCAACAAACTATTTGATTTTGTGTGTGAATAAACTGATAACTCTTGCTGGGTACCACTGCACTTTATTCCAACCAATTCCTTTCTAGGCCTCAGAACAGCTTTATCATAAATGGCAATCATTGATGAAAGGCATAGTGTAACTTTTCATGAAAAGTTAGTTTTTACTAAGGACACTTCATGATCAAAATTTAATATTTACTGTTAACATTTAAATATCTTAGGAACAATTATTTGATTCTCTCTTTTCTTTATATGAAATGAAAACAAATTTATGGTATTGGGTTCATGACACCATTTATTGCTTGGCAAAGGACAAAGAAGTGTCAGGGCAATTATTTGGATAATTATAAAAATGATGGAATTGGGGGGGGAAGGTAGAGGGGTTGGCTCTAGAATACACCAGAAGATAGTTCATAGCACTTTAATGTCACAGGCAGAGAGGTTTAAGAAAATCTTTAAGATTTGCCATGGTAAGCTTTCCTCTCCTGGTTCTTAAGCTATGAAGCAGGTTTTTCTTTTTCGCCCTACTCTGAGCTAAATCTTTAAAAGTAATACCCCATGATCCAAAAGTTAGGAGTTCCTGAGTTTAGCTCTGACAAAAAATAACATGCCGTTTTCAAAAACCATACTAGTAATGGCGTTCTTTTCAAATGTCTTGTCTCAAATGTGAAACAAGTAAGGGACCGGATTGCACTGCAGGATTTTTGTGAGGCCAGGGAAATCTTGCAGACAAGTCTCCTAGCTCAGAACTGGCCAAGAGTTAAGGTCCGCAAGGGCACACAGATACCAGAGAAAGCTGCAAGAGGATGGGAGAAAAATCTCTTTCTGAAACTCCTCAAAAAGTTTCTAAAATGTAAGGTGGACACAGGTTATTTTTAGATGTTGTTGCTTTTCAAGAATTGAGCCATAATGGCCCCTGGTCTCTTTTTAAAAATTAATCATACTTTAAAGAGACTTTTTTCCCCAAAATTTGTATTGCAATTACTGTGTACCTGAAATATAAGACATTTTCTATCCTCCTAATTCTGAAAACAGGCTATACCAACCAACAGTTTATGCAGGAATTTAAGATTCCAACACACAGTTGCAAAGATCTAAAGGAAATATACAAACTGTAACACACACACACAAAACAACACACATAAACATCACTTACTGCCAATAGCTCACCACCCTAAGCAAAACAGAGTTTGCACTTCTATGGAAGCTACTGGCTTCTAGAGAGAGCAACAGTACCAGCAATTATATTTAATATCTATGGTGTATTGACATATAAATAAAATAGCAAAGATAAAGACAGCCCAGGTTTAAAAAAAACATAAGTCCTTGTCCAGCAGTTAGCCAATAAGAAAGCAGGTCACATCTTGTTAGCTGCATTAAATACATCAAACATCATGAATTCTCTATGGCTCTCTATGGCTCAAGCAAATGTGTTTTATTTTATATACAAACTTAATTGAGTCTCTTTCCAGAGTTAGAAGTCAATCTTCAATCTAAAATTCCACCAAAGCTATTCCCTAAAAACTCTTTGGCATAAATCCCCTGGGTATTTCTTCTCTGCAGAGAAAACCAAATTCCTAGCAATTTCTACTTCCTAAAGTGACTTTGGTGCACCTATAACAAACTCCTTTTCAGAACACTTCGGCACAAAGCACCAACTCACAGACAGATGGACAACCCAGCAGTCAGACTTCAGCTGAACTAGCACAGAGAAAAACTCAACTAACTTTAAATATTTAAATTGCAGGAGGTCAGCCTGGAGTTTTGCATTTAGAAAGTTCTGAAAGTTCTGTTGTCTCTGCTCCCAGAGTTGCTCCATGCCTGCCCAGGAGGCTGAGTCTCCCTCTCTCAGGCACCAGGTCCCAAATATGCAAAAATCAGAGGTGACTTGCCCACTGAGCCTGCTCCTGTCTTAAGGTAGAGTGCTTAGAGGCACTGCCACCCGCGACAGGAGAAAGTCAAGAATCCCCTTGCCCCAAGCAACTGGTTTCTGAATTTAACACAGAAATATACAAACGCGAGTCCCTCCAGGGCTAGTTCTGAAAAGTAGGCAGGGTTACTCTTCTACCCCCTTTACCTAGATGTTGGTGACTTTGAAAAGCAAATGCAGGTCAAAGCAGACTTCCTCTGGGATTTGTAAAAAGAAAAAAAAAATGCTGTATGCAAATGATCACAAAATCCCTTGGAATTATATCTCAAGAAATACCAACGGGACCAACTCAGCCTGCAAGCATCAGAGTTCTGGGAAAGCAACATTTCTGGAGACCCAGCATGTGGATCAAGTGCTGGGGTTGTCTCTTTCAAGATTCCGGCAGAAACTGTCCCCTGCTCCAAGAGTTGCTGTGCCTGGAAATCCACTGTTCAAACTAGTGGATTCACGCTGGCGCTCATTCCCACATACGTGGTAGTATCTAGTGGGACACTTCCCACAGAATTCAGCCAGAAACCCTAGGAAAAGCCCATGCACCGTTTAAAAAAAATACACAAACACATACCCAGGGTTGAAGTACTTACCTCTGTGCGAGACTGCAGTCTCTTGTTCATCTCATAGATTCGGTACTCTGGCTGTACCATGTAGGGTGTATGTCTCCTATAAAATGGGCCGAAAGGAGAAGAATAGAAGGGGTCATGTGGTGTGCTGGACATCTTGCCTGCTTGTCGAAAATCAAGCTCAACAGAGTATCAGTAACGTCCATGCAGAGCACATGGGCTGTGTTCTTCACAGTACAAAGTAGACGCACGCACACACGCTCACACACACACAGAGGCAGGCAGGCAGGCTGAACACACTGGCTGGGAACTGCTGTCGGAGCCCTCTATAGCAGAGAGGAGAGGGAGAGCGCGAGGAGGGAGGGAGAGACGGAGGGAGGGAGGGAGAGAGCGCGAGAGAGAAGGGAGAGGGAGAGAGCAGGAGCTCCAGAGAGGGAGGGAGGGAGGTTGGTAGGGAGGAAAGGAGGGAGAGGAGAGAGAGAGAGAGAGAAGCTGGATAGCTTTAGGCACCACTGCTTGTTTTTAAAGAAGCAGTTTGTGGAGAGGTCATTTCCTGTCCACACTGTAGACTAGTTCAAAAATATAATTCTCCGCACAGTCTGACAAGAGGTCTAAGGTTTGGTTTTAATTTTTTTCCTCCAGCCAGGACCCTTTACAACCTGATTGCTAAGCTTGTTAGCATAGAGGTGGTTTAACCGCTGTCTGAGCACTCACCCCTGACAGCCACACTGTTGTAACCTATCAGACATGTGATTACTACAAAATAAAGAAACACGGGCACCACGGTCCCCTGAATTTGGGCTGATGATTCACTCACATGCCAAGATTTATCTTGGCACTGATCTCCCCATATAGTTTTGCTTTACTTGCTGTTGTTCCAAGAGCTTATTCTGTTCTTTTGCGTTCTGCCCCCTCCACACTCCGGCCCTCCCCAATCACCTCTCTTCCCAGCCCCCTCCTTGGAGGTTACCTGAGCATTTTAAGGTAAAAACAATCATTCTGAATGTAGAATGTCTAAAATATACTTATAGGGCAATGTTCTTTTCTGTCTGGGAGGGAAAAAAAAATCCAAAAACAGACCTCCCAATAAGATAGGAAAAGCAAAGGAGAAAAATCCTACCAAAATGACCATGGAAAATTCAGTTGAGTAGGAAATTGCTGAGATAATTGAATGAACCATCCCCAATAACATGTCCAACTCTGATGGAGACAAAGTCTTTATTTTCCAAGATTGGTCATATGTATAAATCTTTTCCCAACTGTGGTATGTGATAACTGGAAGAAAATAGAACAGCCCATGGGAGGGGGAAGAATCTCTACAGAGAATTAAGGGATCTAAAAGATGATCAAATTCTGCTGGAACCAATGATAACCAGACATATGACACTTAAACAAAGCCTATCCACAGAAAATTTAAATGTATTGAGCTAACACCTAGCTAGGACAGTGGTATTAAAGAAATAAAGCAAAAGACCACCAAAAAACATGATGAATGCAAGACCTGAATGCAAATGCATGCAAATGAGACATTTCCTCTTTTTAATAAGTAGATTAATTAACTTTCTGCCCCAGTCATGGCTTGGGTATCACCAAGTCACTAGTCAACAGAGGATAAGGTATTGTCTGCAATTTATACTCTTAAAAATATTCAGGCACCAGAATGTCCCCAAATTGCTGTCTTGATCAGTCCTTTTCCACAATTGCATGAAATGTTTGCAGAGTCCACTCCACACTTCCAGCAGCGCAGCCCAACACAGTAAAGTCGCTTGCCAGGATGAGATTAGGCTAGGTATTACACTGAGGCTGCTTGGAACTTGTGCTAGGAGACCCCAAGGCAGGCTAGCATGCTTGGTTTCAGGTTTCATTACAAATCCAAAAGCTGGACCAAATTTGCTACAAGGTTTGTCAAAACACACAACCTTCTAAAGACAGGATTTCAAACAATGTTGGCGTGATTTATGTTTTGGTATGGCGGCCACTGCAAAACCTAGTGGTTTCTTATGTTTAAATTCCCAAACTAAAGACGTTCCAAGAGTTTAGAGACTGCCTGGGTTTGTGTTAACGTGGCCATTTCAGAACAAGAATCAAAGTAACACCTAGACAGACACATGCAGCCCAATAGTAATCAAAAATGGAACGGCTCAAAAGTCCATTTAGGGAAAGAATCCCTTTCTGAGTAAGGGTAAGTTTTGCTCTCACTAGTTCTTGCGGACCATTCCAAGTTATGAAGGGAAATATGTCTTGCTGTTAATATCTGAAGACTCCAAATTCAGAACTATCTGAAATTTGACAATACTTAATCCACATCATGGTGCTCATCCTTACTAATTCAAGAGTCTACAAACTGGTCTCCCTTCTCACAGATTCACAGTTCTCTTCTTCTTTTTTTATGTTTTAATTTTGTTTTTAATTGACATTGATAATTGTACATACTTTTGGGTGTGTCCTTATTCTAATCAGAATGTTGATTGTAGGTAAGTGAAACTGATGTCTCATGTTTTTATCTTCGTTGTTTCCCTGCTATTAGTGGGAAAATGTCCAAGTTCCTTAGGGACACAGCACACAGGACCAAGACTCGCACTTGCTCTTTCTTTCTCACTTTCTGCAACACACACAAACACACACACACACACACACACACATTCATTTGTTTATTCATTTGTTCATTCGTTTATTCATTTGTTCATTCGTTTATTCATTTGTTCATTCATTCATTTGCTATACTTGATCCTCCTGAAGTTACGATCTTTTTTCACACACGACCACATCTGTACTTTCATTTCTCATTTGCCTGCAAACTCCTACGTGTCCTTCTAGCCAACTAAATTGTCTCCTCCCCCATAAACCTTTTTCACTTACACATTCATTAGTTTATTTACTTAGCAGGTATTCCATTCACAGTGGGTGAGACACAGGCTGTAGCAAGCACCACCACCCCTTACCTGCCCTGTGAACTTAAGCAAAGGACTCAACCTCTTTGCACATCAGTCATCTCATTTGTACAATGGGGACGATGATAGTAACTAGA